>LOJH01003025.1:0-25656 GCA_001685095.1 Ellobius talpinus
GGAGAGAGGGAAGAAGAGAAATACAGAGGCAGGCAGAGAGACCAGTAGACAAAGGAAAGAGGGAAGTCAATAAGAAGAAAAACATGGAAGTGCAAACAGGCCAGGGCCAGGCTTGTCTCACGGACACAAGTGATGAATGTGATGTAGGCTCAAGAGTTCCTCTCTGAGTAGAAAGAGGATGGCAGACTTAGGTCCCTGTGGGTGAGCTATGTATCCATAAACAATCAAGAAGGGCATAGTCATCTCTGCTGTACCAGAGGACATATATC
Organism: Ellobius talpinus; assembly: GCA_001685095.1. Lineage (NCBI taxonomy): Eukaryota > Metazoa > Chordata > Mammalia > Rodentia > Cricetidae > Ellobius > Ellobius talpinus. The sequence continues at coordinate 270 of LOJH01003025.1, forward strand.
AGTCCTGGCACTGATGGTCCCTGGCATGTACAGGGATCAGGGCACCTGTGCCTTTGTATGCCGGTCAAGGCTAGTTTGAAGCTGGTGATGTCAGAGAGAGCCACCCATCCCATGCTCCCAGGCATGGAGCAAAATTCTTTTAAACTTACCATACTGATAAAACCAATACTTACATATGGAAGGGCCTGCTTTATTTATGGAATATTGTTCAAGCTGGGAGGATATGGTTACATTCAGATACATACAAGGACGAAGGTATGGTCTTCATTCATGAGAAATAAGGAGAAAGATCTTGTAACGTTTACCCTTCCTTGGATTTCAGCAAGATTGGTCTGTGGACAATTTCACATTACCTAAAATTGATTATACAAACCTGAGAGTTAAGCTTCTAAGAATAATACTCTTCTGAGGTCTGATAACTGTTCAAGAATCAAAACAATTGGACCACACTTCCACAAGCCTTGTAGACACCTGAACATGTCCATGAGACTCTGTCACTTGAAAAGGAAAGATCCTACAGCTTCTGTGTTTAGGAACCCCCACTGTCATTTTTTAAGGGATATGTTGATCAGTTCTAAATAAAGCTGAGGAAAATTAGATGATTATCAGCTTGAGATTATGAACTCCCAACTTCATTGATGATTGCTATTTCACTTGAAGGAAGCCCACTAGTGTGTTCATTACTGAGTAAGAGTGGAGTGTACAGAGGGGGTGAAATCTCTGTCCTCAGGCTGTGCATTAGAATGAAACAGGAGACCTCACTCCCGAACAGGCCCAGTGTGCCCCACCCTCTCTGCACACAGAGGCCCGAGATCCTGCCTAGGACACATTCACTTGCCAATCACAAGTGGGGCCTCCTTTTCTAATGGCTCCAGCAGAGCTTGAGGCTTGCCCCCACAGGGACCTGCCCACAGGAAGCCTTCGTGAATCACCGAGCAGAGGCATGCTTTGGGGAGACTGTGGGCACGTCTGCGCCAAGCAGTGCCAGGACTTCCCACGGTCGGTGGCTGTTTTACTTCAGTAAGATCCTTGGTGCCTCCATGGGGAAGAGCACACTGCTCCCGGATGGGTCGGGGCCCTTTGCTATGAACACAGGGTTAATGATGATTAATCATTGGACGGAGCGGATCCCTGGTTGGCTAAATTCATTGCAGGTGCTGAGAAAGCTTCACGTCCTGTGAAATTCTATGTTTAGTCTGGTGTAGAAAATCCTCTCCTACATTTTTGTGTCCTTGGACATGATCCCCTTCTTGTGCTGTCCCAGAATTAAGGCTATCACAAGATGTAAAGTGTTTATCTCTAAAATGCAGAACCTGATTTATTTCCTTAAGAGTTTACTTTGTACGGATGCTTATAAAGCCCCATATCTCATCATAGCCTTTCCCTCCATGTAGCTGACACAGGCAGTCCTTAAACGGAAGCATGCCCAGTTCTCAGCGAGTATTAGTGGATGAGCTCGGCTGCTTGGGCTTGAAGGAATGTGGAGTTGTCTATTGCCTAGGTTTTCACTGTCTTTGGACTCCCACGTCACTATTTCTAGAGGAGGGAGACGTATAGCCATGGAATTCAAAGTCTCTCTCACACAGCTCCTCTCATTTCTCCGACTCAGGAGGTTACTGAAGAGCGTGTCCGCACCATCGGTTGGGAAATAAAGTGTCTCTGGGTTTTGTCGTGACAGGCTGTGACCTCACTTGTAGTCAGTGCGCAGGCTTGGTGGTCAGGACAAATCCTTGGGAGCAGGTTAAGGACAGCCTGTGGGCCTTCGCTGCTCTGGGCTTCCCTGTGGAGTTAGCCCAAACAGCTCTGGTTTACTTTCTTCTCACCTCCTCGGGTCCCATAAAGTGGTGTGGACATTGGGAAGGAGGTGGACAGGAGAAAGGAGGAAGGGCACGCAAATGCCAGGCACCACTCTGTGGGTGAGGAGGGAGTCCTGAGATGCTATGCTTTACCAAACTCAGGGATCTATTTCTTTGCTTAGAAGGCTCCTATAGACAGCCACATTTCTTTTAGCCTCTCTCCCTCCCTCCCTCCCTGGGAAACCACTCATATGGTAGCAGGAAGGAGGAAGGGGGCGATAGTTCCTGCTATGCAAGACAACACATTTGTTCTTCCTTGAGCAATCCCTGGAACCTTCTGGAGCTAAGGCATTGGAGCCTTCTGAGTGGTATGCAGCTGCTGGCATGGTGGAGGGAATGCCTGTGCTGAAGGGTAGGGATTTGAAAACCTGTCTGGGGAAAATGATCTCAGATGCTTTGGTTGTCTGCAGAAGGCCCTGAGTGTATGCGATTACCATGGTGACTGTGGCAGTGGGGTCAGTGTCCCCAGTGCAGCTCAGCTCCCCGACAGGGTGCCTGGAGGTGTCTTATCTTGGAGAACATGGGATGGGGTATCCAGGGTCCCCATTGTTGGTACTGCCTCTGACGAAATTGATGGGTATATACCCTTTCCTCTGAGATGCCACTAGGCTGTTGATGCTCCTGCCCACACTGGGTCAGGTATGAGGATACTCTGGCATTGTCCAACAAGTCAGTGAAGTGACAGAACCTCTCTATGGTTGCTGAGTGTGGAGTTTCCTCAGTAAACCAGCCACAGGCTGTGTTCCACCAAAGGGAATCCCCAGGATATCCACAGCACCTTAGGCAGCAGTAGCAACACAGACAAGTTGTCTCCTTGTGTCTGGTACCCAGACCTAAGCAGTGACCGCATCAAGCAAGCCCTCCTCTCTTTCACTCTGCACCCCCTTCCCTGATGGAACTCATGACACTAGCCAGACAGTGCTTCCCAAAGAGGAAACTGAGTGCAAACCACTGCAGGCAAATGTCCCAAGACCAATCACAGATCTCTCTCTCTTCTCCCTCTCTCTCTCTTTCTCTCTCTCTGTGTGTGTGTGTCTGTCTCTCTCACACACACACTGCAGACAAATACCCCAAGACCAATCATAAAGATTTCTCTCTCTCTTCCCCTCTCTCTCTCTTGAATTTCTTGAAAAAAGGGGGAAACTCAAAATGGAAATAGCTGTTAACATGAATCTCATTTCTTCCTTCTTTTAAAATGCATCAAAAGCCCTCAGAGTGGGATCAGTGAGAAGGCCATGTGTTTCTCCCATTTGTTTTGAGTGGGCACTCCCAGGATGGCACGTGCCCTGTGCTCCAGAGGTCTGGACAATGGGGCCACCAGACCCTGACCACCGGGAAGCCCATTGGCTGTGAATTCATTGTAGGCCTTCAAAGCTGGAGCAAACTTCGCTGCCTTATATGTCTCCTGTTGGATTTTTGCACACCTTTCTCAGCTCCTAAATTTCTTGGCTCAGGGCATTTGAGTTTTCCACCCTCTAAAAATAAAATAGCTAACGGGACAGCATCTTTTGCATTGCCCCTCTTTCTTCCTTAGGGGATGGTTTCCCTCCCCAGCAATGCTTTTCTGCTAAATAGGATGCGCCAAGAGCTAATGATGAAAGACATCATCTAGCTTGGTTGTCTCACAGCATGCAACTTAATCAAGTTACAAAATGCAGTTCCCAGCCCATTGGTGGTGGTGCATGCCTTTAATCTCAGCACTCCAGAGGCAGAGGGAAGCAGATCTCTGAGTTAGAGGTCAGCCTGGTCTACAGAGTAAATCCAGGACAGCCAGGGCTCCACAGAGGAACCCTGTCTTGAAAAACAAAAGCAAACAAACAGCAAACAGAGAACGCATTTCCCACAGTGTCTTGGTGTTCATGGTATGACCCCATTGTTTCTGCAGTATGAACCAAAGCCTGCTGTCTAAAGCATGCATTTCTTCTCTCCCCTGACACAGAAGTCAGCCCTGAGAGCACTGCTCCTGCCCAGCCCTACCCAGCCCTTCTCATTCTGAGTTCATCTGTGGCCACCTTAGAGACCTCAGATGTTGTACTGAAGGTAGCAAGGCTTCACATGGCCCTACATCAGGAGGCCATGCCCGGTGAAGGGTATTGATCCCATGGTACCCTGTTGAGCTTTAGTTCATTCACAGATTGCTTCTTTATTTGTAAAGTTAGCTTCTTTGGGACTGAGATATAATATGACATGATATGATATGATTGATGTGATATGATATCATGTCTTTTAGTATCCTATGATATACATAGTGTAATACCATGTATGCACATGCTAAGGTTTTCGACAAGGACTTTACAACTGATTTATTTACAAGGCAAATGATGCCATAAGACCAGGCAGTGTCATTGCACCTTGATTCATGTTTCTTTGTGACTCAGATGTTGTCACCCCTGCTGGTAAGAAGAGGTATGATGATGAAATATGAAAACATATTTAATCCAGTTTTGTTCTCATTTGTGACACAGAGATCATCCTGTTTGGAAGGTTGTCTCCTTCCCTTCCCTCTTCTCTATCCCTGGTTCACTGTCTTGAGCTAAGGTTTGCAAAGAGGCTTCCTGCCCTCAGCTGAACTGATGAAGGATGGGTATGGAGTTAGAATGTTGGATGAGGGTTTGTTTTGCTCAAGACAAAATTCATAGGCTCTTCTTGCCAACTGGCTTCCCCCCATTCTTTCTAAATTGAAACCTGTCTGAAATATTCAACAAGGACAACCAGGCTGTTAGTGGTGCCTAAGTGAGGCTGGGCACATGATAGGAACCCATGTATTCCCTGGACATGCTTGGATAATAAAGAACTTCAGAAACACAGTCATGTGATCAAAACAATAGCTGCTTGTTTTCAGCCTCTGTGGCCCCCAATATGCCTCTTCTGTTTCTGGGAGAGTACCCAGTTTCCTCACCTCTCCTGGCCTGAGATGTGACCCTGATTTCATATTTTACACTGGAAATGCAGGTACCCAACAGAACAAAGCTTGGTTTCCTCCCTTCCCCCCTTTCTCCACCCATGTTTATCTCACTCTTTTGAAGATCTGTTTCCCAGGAGAGGTGGTGGGTAGTCCTGAGCTCCTGAGGCTGACAGCTCTGTGTAGAAGTGACCTCAGCATGCTGAGATTCTTAGACCCAAGCCTAAAGAAACTTAAGTTCCTTCTAATAACCTTGTCTTACACTTTCCGCTTTTCCTTACGTCTGACATAAGGTGAGCCAGGAGGAGACATTGTGGCCAGTGGAGCACCTGTGGGCTGACCTTGCCTGCACCCAGGTTGAGTGCAGGAGCATCTTTGGAGTCCCAAGAGGGTTGGGTTAGCCTCGGGGCTGAGGCTGGCTCTGCCACAGCTGAAAAAAAAAGCACCTTCTCAATATTGTTGTGCTTTTTCCCTGCATGTCTTCAACTCCAGCCTTTATCTAAGAAGCCTGAGCCATGTGGAGGCAGCAATGCTTATATCCAGCTCTCTTGGCCCTCTTGCTTCTGCATCTTGGAGTGACAGTGTGTGTCATCGCATAGACTCCGTGGGCATGTCAGAAGTGAAAGCTCATTTCTCTGACAGCTAGGCTCCAGGGGCACGGCTCAGAAGTCTTGAACTCGCTTCTCTTTCTGAGATCTCTTGGTGAGCAGCCCCTAAAAGCACATGAATATTGTTTGGCCCCTTGTCCTTATTCTCCCTCTTACCCCTTTGGGTCCCCACAGCTGCCACAGCAAGTATGGGGCAAGGCCTGTTGTGTCTAATCTCAGCCACAGTTCCGGAGCTGCAGCACGGAGCAGAGCTGGTATCCTCTGTACCCACGGTTTCTGAGTGACTTCTCAGCTGCAAATCTGGCTCCTGTTTTCTTGGTTTTCCCCCAGGCAGCCTTAAGCTTTTCCTGAGAGCAGGCTTTGCAAATGTTCTCATGGAGAACAAGATTCAGCGTCAGTAATGTACTCTGGCTCCTTCCTCTCTTTCTCACATCCACATTGGTCTCTCAAGTGCTTGAATGACAGGTGTGAGCCTCCATACCAGGATGAAATGGATTTTATGGTATTGGAATGCAGAAACACTTTAAACTTTTATTATTAATGTAGGCATGTTCTTCTGGGACCTGATTACGCACAAAGCTTTACAAGGCAGTGCCTTCAGCAGCAGCCCCTTCTCTGCACCCATGTCCTCTCCTTGTCACTCTGCAGGAACTGATGAGGGATGAGGTCAGCAGCAGAGCCTTCCCTTGTCTGGACACACTGGCTCCATGCTCACTTTCAGCTCAGTTTCCACTCTGCATCAACAAGGGGAAGCAGAGAGCAAGGCAATAGGGCAGGATGGGCCAGGTCAACTCTAACTCCGCCACCTAAGTCACCCACGTGAAGGACTTGGGCTTGCTGGGGTTCTGGGCATCGACTATGCAGTCTTAGAATCACGGTTTTACACATTTTGGGAGGTGCTCCAGAAAAATGCAGACAGCTCCTTATAGTGATGATGAGAATGATTTTGGATACCTATGGTGCAGGATCTTCCTCCTAGGCAGGAGTTGTTACCAGGTCCACAAAATAGTGTGGGAGCATCCCTGGGCAGAAGCCATCCACCTGGATCTGCTGGTAACCTGCAACCAAAACCTGCCCATAGCAGGGCACATTCATTCAGCCACACAGACCTCTCTCATCAAATGGGAAGAACGTTTTCCCATTTAATACATTAGCAAATATATCACCCTTTAGTTTGCAATGAGCTTCTTTAGGACAAAGTCTTCTGCCTTCTTCTGGGCTGAACTCTCTCCTCTCAGCAACCAGCATCTCCTGCTCTGACTCTTTCCAGGAACAAGCTGATGCTGGCTTAAGTCCTTCAGAGTGGTGGGCATGGAGACTTACAACGCTATCATTGTGCAGTCACAGGTTGAGTATCTCACTGTCGTGAGCCCAGGGCACACGATTTTATATCCTAAAGGGATTTAAGGCATGGTAGTCAGGAGAAAGAAATGCTGTGTCATAGCCTTGTAAATAAATGAACAGCCAAGTGTGGTTCCTCATATCTATAACCCAACAATGACGAGGCTGGCACGGGGGGGTTAGCATGAGTTCAAGGCCAACCTGAGCTACAGTGCTTCTTGAGTTGTTTTGAGGTTTTGCGCATGCTCTGAATTTCACTTCTTTGAGTTTTCCCATAAGTGAGTCAGTTGTAATGTCACTGTGTCACTCAGAGCTCTTCTGAAGGTTTGCAATGATACCCAGGGTCACAGATGTGGGGCACAGAGTGTGACTGTCATTAGGCTTTTCTTTTCTTGTGGTGGAGGACTCTCTGCATGTTACAGCACTCTGTCAGTGAAAACCGCAGAACAGTGGCTCTCAGTCTAGTCTGGGGCAACCTGGGGCTTGTGTGAACATGTATGTGCATGAGCCAAGTGGTGTGCTTGTGTGTATGTGTGCATGCGTATGTGCATGTACTGTGCACTGTGCACACAGAGGCCAGAGATGGGCATCTGGTGTCTTTCTCGATCTCTCTCCACCTGATAATTTGAGAAACCATCTCTGACTGAACCTGGAGGTCACTTGTTAGTCTGGATTGGTTGGCCTCCAGTCTCTGCCTCTCAGCTGCAGATATTATAGGTGTTTTACTGTCAAACCCAAGTTTCTACATCTCTTCTGAGGATCTGAACTCAGGTCCTCAGGCTTGTGGGGCAAACACTTAACCAACTGAGCCATCTCCCCAGTCCTTGGGGGAAACCTTTAAAATTTATCTATACATCAGTTTCACCCTGCCCAGTCCAATAAGATGCCTGAAATTGGTTATTGGGTAGGTTCATGGATCCCCAGGTGACTGTTACATATGAAGTCTTAGTACTCTCTGCCCCCTCCCACTATGTTTGTGTGTGTCTGTGTGTACATGCGTGTGTATGTATGTGTGCCTGTAGAAAGAGCTTAGTTTTAGCCAGCAGGTCCTCTGCTTGGTGTCAGTTGCACAATGGTGAGGAATGTGGCTTGAGTGGTTTACTTCACAGGTCTCTTTACCTCCCACCGTGTGTTGCCTTAAAGTTATGTCATTAAAGTCACACAAACCAAATCAGCACAACCGCTTCTCACTGCTGTCCTCAAACACAGCACCCTGGTTTGGGGAAGGAGAGAAAGGATGCCCACTCCCAAGCAGAAAGGCACAGTGGAAATAAAGTATGCTTTAGGATTCCACATTTGGTGGATAAACCAACAGTGGCAAAAACAAGATGAAACCATGCTTCGCTATAGCAATCACCCAGCCTATTAAAAGGATACAATGGCTACAGATAATCGATTTGAGGTGAGGAATAAGGTCTCGGGTGTTCCTTCTCTTCTGTATGCCCTGCATCAGCACGACTATAGGTAACACAAATAACAGAGCTCATCTGCTCAGTTCTTTCCAAGATTTCTCTGTTGATTGGTGTGGTGGGTTTGGGGCGGTGGTGGCAAAGACACCATACTCAGAAGTTAAACCATCAGGATTCAAATCCAACATTTACACTGATGAGCTAAGTGATGGCCACCAGTTTTTAGGGTCTTGGGGCCTCACATCTGTCATCTGCAGTGTTGGTACTCCGACCTTGCTGTGAGGACTCGGGAACATGACACTTGGCCAGACTCGCACATGCTCTCTGTTTCTGACTGCTGGTCACTGATTGGACCAATCAGCCAGAATATGCCTATAGTTGGGGAAAACCGCAGCTCGTCTGCAGAGTTACCTCCAAAGCTCCCATTCTATTTCCCTTTGTTCCGTTTGTGTCACAAGTGTCAGTGTCACCTTGTGCTTTTAAATATTAGCTAAAAATATTTGTAATTGTAGACCTGTTTCCAAGAAGGGCTGGGACTAGGGCTGGAGAGACGGCTCAGAGGTTAAGAGCACTGGCTGCTCTTCCAGAGGACGTGAGTTCAATTCCCAGCAACCACATGGTGGCTCACAACCATCTGCAATGCGTCCAGTGTCCTCTTTTGGCCTACAGTGTACAGTGTAGACATACATACAGGCAGAACACTGTCTGCATAATAGATAAATAAATCTTTAAGAAGGAAAATGGAAGACTGGGACTGATCCCTGCTCACTGAGGGTTCTTTAATTCACCATCATCACTGGCACACCCCTCTCTGCGCGCTCACAGACACTGCACATTCTCATGCTCTCTCACACACACTGTGGACTGGGATGCGCCTAGCTTTCAGTGATAACTGTTAAGCACACCGTACTTGACTCAGTAATGGAGTTTAGTCCGTGTTTTCAACATCTAAAATGTCTTAAACTCTTCACCGCTACAAGAAGTCTATTTTATTACACATTTATTGTTTGTTTACCTTGGGGTGCCTTGAGACACACGTGTAATGACAGTGGTGTGAGGCTGGAGGAAAATTAGTGGGAGCTACTTCCTTGTCCCTACTCTATGACTGAGTTCTGGGGATAAAAATAAAGGTCAAGTCTTCAGGCGTGGCAGCAAAGGCCGTTAGCCCATTGAGTCATCCAAGCAGAAAAAGAAGAGTCAAATGTAATTTCAGTGGAAAAAAAGAGAGAAAGGAATGAACAAATGAGAAACTATCTATATAACTATCACTTTATGGAGTTGATGTCCTCAGAAACAGCACACGGGGAGAGAGCATGGCTTTTGGGGTAGAACCGTTAGGCTTCACAGAGTTGACAAAGTGCTTGCCTTGCAGACATGAGGACCTGCGTTTGACTCCCCAGAAACCACATAAAAGAGCTAGGCATGTTGTTGCATGCTAGCCCAAAGCAGGAGGAGACAAAATGATGGTTGGCGCTATTCTAGCCAGCCGGCGTAGAGGATTTGACAAAATCCTGGTTCAGTGAGAAACTTTGTCTCAAAAACTGAGGTGGACAAGAGCCTGCAGAAGGACACTGGAGGTTGACCTCTGGCCTTTCACTCACATACATATACACATGTGTGTGAGCATCCACACCCATGCATGTATATGCGAGCACATATATGTATGTACACACCGACTTGGAATATGGAGCATGGCAGTGAATGTAAAGACGGTGCACAAAGCTGGAAATACAGAAAAATATCACGTTTCTTTCTCCTCCCACGGAGTAGCTAAATTTGGAATGAATCTGGCTAATGGCTGGAAAAAGTTGAATTAATGTTCCACAGGAACTGTCCTGTCCTTTTCTCACACAGTCCAGTGTTTCATGTGTGCCTAGAACACAAGACAAAGCAGAAGCTTCCTCCCTCCTCCCAGGTTTCTTTGCTTCTATTTTTCCAATTGTCTGTTATACTTTTCAAAGAGGTGGTCCTGGCATGGCCTTAGGTACACAAGCTGATTCTGGGGCCCTAGGGTCCTCTACCCTCTGCAGCAGGTGCTGCGCCTGTCTTGACACGATCACCTCCTAACCCGTGTCCAGCGCTAGGGCACCGAGCCTCTGACTCCTGTCCCTGTGTTGGTGGCCTCTCAAGGAGGCCAGAGACCCCGGCCTGACCTGGGTTCTTTCATTTTAGCAGAGAATGTGCTGTTGTAATGAGGGCACAGGCAGAAAGACCTCCCAAAGCATTGTGTCTTTATTGTTTAAAGTACCACGCCTTCAACAAAGGGAGTTGGAGAGCCGGCCCCTGCGACAGTGCCTGGATGAGCTGTGCAGGCAGCTGTAGTGCAGAGTCTCCCCTTGCCTGCTGAGATGGACTAAGTTGCCAGGAAGCTGGCCATGCTCAGTGACTCATACACAGGACGTCCAGTCACCACGTTCTCTTCTTCTCTCCTGCACAGGGGCCACAGAGAGGCTGCGGCTGAGGTCCAAGTGTGCAGTTCTCAGCTGGGCTTTGCCCTACCCGTGTTGACAACTGAGGAATCACGGATTGTGGTAAGTTCATTCTGATAGAAATGCATGGTTTCGTTAGGTGTGCGTGAGGTGTTACCTGCAGAACTCCGTACATGGTACAGCCATGGCCATGTTCAGATGAGGCCGGTTGACTCAACTTCTTTCCCACCAGTCTGTGTTTGATACTTAGATGCTTATGTCAATGTTTAGTCAATTAAACACACCATTTGAAGTCACACACTTGACTTTTTCTTATATATCTACAATAATAAAAGCATTTTCCATATCCCAAATGTTTCAGGAATAAGCCACCTGCAGGAGAGAACACTGTTCAGCAAGTACAGTTGTGTTGTATCTAAGTCTTTGGATTTTCTCCTCTTGGTACTTTACATGCGTACTGGGTCTTCTAACTTAGATCCACTCCTATTCTCACACCTTCCATTGTGCCTCAACTCAAGTGTCTGTCCTGCCTGGGCAAAGAAACCTGATCAATATCCTCTCCAGACACCAAGTCCATTGTATCCATTCACACCCAAAGCCCAGTTTGGTCCCACGGCCCCCTGTTTCCACAAGGTTACATCTTTGGCAGTCTTGTGTCTGACTTGCCCCATCTTGAGATGGAAGCTTGCTGATTGCCTGGTCTGTCAGGTGGGAGCGTGTGAAGGGCTCCTGTTGTCCTGCCACCCCATGGTGACTCCGCGGTGGATAGCTGGGGCCTCTGGGATTCTGCCTTCTTCACTAAGCCTGGGGATGAAAATGCACAGCACTGTTCTTATCAGTGAGACTCACTTCCCATCAAAGCTGTAAGAAGGGAAGAAACCTTTCAGTCTCTCAGTCTTGAAAAGCTTTTTATTTACTGCACAATTCATTTTTAATTTTTCAAAAATCATACTCGTTGAGAGAGTTGCGTCTTCACTTTCCCTTACTTTGGAGACCTCTGTCATCCACAGTTGTTCTTTGAATAGTGTCGTTTACACTGATACCAAATTGCTAGAGAGACAGTCTTTTAAAAATGATTTTCTTTACATGATTAATATATACACAATAGAAAAATTAGATATAAAATGACTTAAACAATAAAGCACTGAGAAACTCAGTTCAATTGTAATTACCATTAATACTAGTTTAGAATTGCATGCATAATTTTATATTATAATTAGTGATTACATGTATAATTTTATATCGAGCTATGTCATTCTATACATTTTCTTCTTTTCTTCCCATGTCTTTCTGTATTAATAAATGCATTTCTAAAATAATTTTTCCATGGTGCACGATATCCATTCTGAGATTCCATCAAGTTTTGCTCTGTGACCATTTCTCAAACAAAACAAGACAAAAGTCTTGGCTGCTTAGATCTGTCCTTCTCAGATACCCATGTAAGTGACTACTCTTCTTCTTTCTGGTTGCTCATGTTCAGTGATTAAATGATGGCAGCACTCTGCACATGTGAACAGATGCTTCCCACAACACTCCGTGCAACAGTCATACTCGGGAGCAGCCCTGGAATACAGGGAAAGTACATGCTGCCGTGAGCTTCAGCTCATAGTCCAAGGGGCTCAGGTGTCTTCCAGAGCCTGCAGTAGTCCTACAGCATCATGCTTGTTAACAGGCCGACAAAAGCAAATGGCTAAGGGGGTTGAAAACAGTGGAGCCTCCTGTGCCACTGTGACTTGAAGTAAGGATGAGATGACATGGCGCAGTGATTCCCCTGATGCCCATCATGGGGTCATAGACTTGGGGGCCAGGAGAGGGGATTGATGCCCTGAGGAGTACTTCAGAGCGTGGTAAGAAGCAATCCTCATGGACATTACAAGTAGAGGGGTCTGTGATGAGGAAGGACAATTTAGAAAACAGGAGGCTCTGCTGGCTGCCTGAAGCCATTGCCTGGTGTCCTGTCTGTCTTACTTTTCTTTGACTCTGCTTAAAAGGACACCTCACTTTTAACTTCCTACTGCCTCCTCCCTGTTTTCCTTTTATGGAACACATATATACTGTAGCCAGGGAAACATTAGGTTAGTACATCACATTTATCCTAAAACTTAAAGCCATAGCTATTGAAGATCTCTTCACTATATTACAGAATCATGATGTAGATTTTTGGGTACTGTTCATAGCCCTTACCCTGTTTGTGTTTAAGGATAAAGTCTGTATGCTTGAAGTTGCTTTTACAACATTTCAGGATATAATGATATGATTTCTGGAATTTACTTCCATGTAGATGTGGTTCTAGAACATGATTTATAGTCACATGTGGCCTTGGTCAGCTGACACTGCTGGAGCTGGTCAAAGGGATTGTGGGGCTTATTGTTTTTCCGTCTATATATGTGTTTCTTCAAAGTTTTTCATATGAAAACGTTTTAGTAACTGAGAAGTCATGTGGCCATAACAGAAACACCCGTTGGCAGCAGGTGATGCAGGAAAACCTGGTCTTCTTTATAGGAATCTGGGATCAGTGTCCTCTCTGAGACTCAGTTTCCCCATCTATCAAATGAATCTGGAGACCGCAAGGATGTATGGTGCATGCAGGAGTTGATGTGTGTAACAAGTTGTATGTACACATGGTAGGTCCATGTCACATACAAACCACAGATGAACTACATATGGCTGCTATCTTGCCTCTGATACAGGTGGGGACCTGTGTGTTCACTTTCTCTCTCTTGGGCTAATTTACATTTTAAAGTCAAATGAAGAATTAAACTAACAAATAACTTGCTTCCATGTGTTATGTTGGATAGATTTCTAGTGGTATTTTGAAAAATTAATTTTCTATTTTGTATTTTAAAAACAACTTATTGAGGATAAATTAGGGATTTTCTTCCAAAACCATGATGTTTGGGTTGAATGATCAGCCACAGCACTCCCTTGTTCTCTTAAACATTTGTCTTTAATTTTTATTTACAACTTAATTTCTCCTTGCAAAGAACATAACTCTACTTTTTATGATTATGCTGTGAACTCATTCTTAACCCTTTTATAATCTAAGAAGGGTATCAATATGGTCATTCCTTATTATTATTATTATTATTATTATTACTAGTCTTTCACATACTATTTAAACTCTCTCAGCTATTCTGTGAATGGAGCCAGAATTGGGAATTTATCAGTTACACACCAAAAAAGTGAACATCCTCTTCCTGTTCACTCATCAGCAAAGCAAAGGTTTGAGAAGCTGCCAGTGCCTACAGGAGCGGCATTTGAGCACTTCCGGCTCCTCTCCCTTCAGATATAAGGTCACTTTTACAGGTTGTGAAGCAGTTATCCTTTCTGAGGCAGAAGACAGACAAACAACAAAACAAAAGAAACAGTTTTCCCAAGGTCCACCTTTGAGAACTGCTCTGCTGAAATGATTATCAGGTGTGGATATCAGGTGTAGAGGGCGAATGGCTGAGTGGGGATTAAGGATACCCGCCAATGAATCAGAATTTAGCATATGAGATAAAGACAAAACGCAAATCGTGAATGCCGCGTGCCTCACTAAGGCCCAGAACTCTGGAGAGGCTTGCTGATCTTGATGGACAGTCCAGGGAGGGCTTCTGAGAAGGGTGTTGGTTAAACAAGCTTTGTCTCTTGAAAGGGGAGAAAGAAGCAGTCAGGTGGAGGGAGGGAGGAAGAATAAGGGCAGCATAGGAGCTGGAAGCCATGTCTCTGTGTGCTGAGCGAGTGTGGAGGTGAAATTCAGTCCCCCCCAAAGTTCTGGTTCTCAGGTCAGCAGCTAATGCTGCACTTTGGGAAAACACAGCCAGGGGCATGAGGACCATGGTCAAGGCAAGGTGTCTGGGAAGAAGCAAAGGAGCAGACATTAGCAGGCAGTGGCGTCTCTACCCCAACATGATTGTCTGCTGGAGCTCCCATTCTTGAATTCGTCAAATCATCTCTCCATCGTTGTAAAAAGACTTCATTAATTAGCAGCTGCCATATCTGTAAAATTCAAGCTCTGCCTTATCTGTGTCGCGGCAGCTGAATGGCTCTGATAGGAAGAACAAGGGGCTGCTTATGGGCACCTGCAACCTGGACCTCGCTCAGCCATGGTGTTGGTACGTGGGAAATGCATGACAGATGCGGCAGGCAGGTGCTCTCAGAGGAGGTGTGTGGGGAGGCAAGTCACATGCCCTGTATGCTCTGTGCCTGACAGACAATGGTTATAGACAGACTCTGATGAACAGGAACAGTTGTTGTTCTGTTCCTGTTAGGCTGCGCTCCCCATTAGCACATGTGCTCAGTGTCTGTGGTGCGCTGTGGTGTGGGAAGCCCCTCTGAACAGGAAACACCACCGTTGAGTCAAGCGCAGTCTGTCATAGCAATGGATAGGCAGGACAGTCAGTAGCTTTGAAGGACAAGATGCTGGGAGTGCAGGCAGAGAGGGGTGGCTGAGACCTTCCCTTGACTTGGAAGCAAGGGGAACAAATGGAACAGGAATTGTGGTGTTATGTCGAGATTGATGCAGAAGGACAGGCTGATAGGAGGCCATGGGAAACATGTCTGCGTCAGATTTGTGGAAATTTGTCTAACAGGCATTTGGAAAGCAAGGGAAGTGGAAACTGTCTATAGTGAGAACAAAGAGAAGGCACTGGAGGGCAGGGAGGACCTCCCAGATAGAATGTGATGCTTGAATCTTATCAACACCATGCAGGCTAAAGTAGCTTGGTCCCTACTACGACCTCAAGGATGCTACATCCCCTCTCCATGCTTTGTGATTCTTACCTCAACTACATCCCCATAGCTCTTCACCGGGGTGCTGGGCTTTGGGGTATCCTGTTAGTGGACTCTCAGCAGAAGCTACCACAATGCAGAAGCCAAGGATACGGATCCACAAATGCACTGTCTAGACTGGCTCGGCTGCACCTGCCTGCTATAATGCACACATGCACACCTGCATGGCCACCTGCCTTTGAACATCCCCTTCAGTCTTCCTTTAAGACAGAGCTCCAGAGTTGACTATGGTGACATGCATGTGTTCCCGGAGCTGCTTGTCCGGTGTGGAACAGCAACTCTCCCACTGTTCTTTATCCAAAACTGTAGTGCTTCTAGTGGGGTAGCTTTCCTGTCCCTGTTTCTGGCCCTGAGCTTGCCAGGTGTTTCTTAGGAGGGGTTCTGGGGATCTCAGGGGGTGACCCCTGGGCCTAGCCACGGATAGCATCATCAGCCCCTTCTGGGAAACTCTTTTGAAGCATTTCCATGCATCTGTGCGTTCCATTTCTCAGTGGATAGGCAGGACGATGTGAGAGCTGGCAGGAGAGGAGGCTTCAGCAAGATCTACATGTATGGCAGGCCAGAGCGGTAGCATCCTTAGCGCTCATGCGGTCCGTGTATCTGTGCTGGTGGTGCTGATATTGACTGTTTCTTAAAAAAAAAAGAAAATTCTTTAATTACACGAGATCTCCTTTCTCAGACTATTCCCCCTGGTGAAAGAAATTACTTTGGAAACAAAAAAGAAAAAAATTGAGCCCAGCTTTCCGGGAACAAAATGCATCCAAGTCTGAAAATAGAAACCAGGACCTTTCACACGGTAATTAAGGGTGGCCCTTCCCCTGTTCTAAGGTTTTAGAAGAAAAATGAATTCATATTGCAAATAAATTCCAATGACATGTGAGTACTTAAAATTCAATAGGCTCCTCGCAGTTCCTCCCCTCCCCCCTCCTTTCCTTTCTTGGTCTTACCTCAGGCTTGCCTTCCTCCTTTTCATTTGCACAAAGATCTATATTTGAGTCCAAGGCCTTTGTGCTCATCCCATAATCATGTGGTTAGTGTTCTAGTATGTCTTGATACCATTTAAGTTTTTTTTTGTTGTTGTTACATTCAATGTGTGTGTGTGTGTGTGTGTGTGTGTGTGTGTGTATACATGCATGCCAGGGCATGCCTATGGAGGCTGGAGGTCAGTTTGCAGGAATCAGTTGTCTCCATGCTACCATGTGGGTCCCAGGGTCAGGCTTGGCTGCAATCGTCTTTATCCCCCGAGCCATCAGGCCAGCTCCATTTTTTTTTCAAAAAACTTTCTGAGAGGCAAAATATTGAAAGCACCAGCAAGAATGCCTTCTGATTTCCAACCACAGGAGTGGGTGGATGGAAAGTTTTGTTATATAATTCTCACCTCCTGGTGCTCACAGAGCAGTGACACCGTTGCCTCTTCAAGTTTTGTTTTTCCTGCTTATAACCCAGATCCCCTCCCTAGTGATTGTTAAACTTTCCGCAGGCTAGCCATAGTGCTCAGAACCACTTGCTCCGCAGCTCTGGAGATGCCTATGGCCGCTGCCCTGGGCAGGCGCATCCGGAGCATCCCTGTGTGGCTCTGAGTGCTGATGTGCAGTGTTTGTGCCTCCTCTAGGAACACACTCTATGCCAGTGTGTGGGCAAGGACCCATCCTTAGGGGACCACTTCCTAGTGAGGAGCAGCATCATAATCCTTCTCATACATACATTTATTTAATCCATATGTCTTCATGTGCAAGTAAGTGTTTATTGCAGAGTCACTGGCCTGGTCGGAGGCCTCTGGTTTCTACTACACTATCCATGCTGGGCCCTCACTGGGACTCCTCTTAGATGTCCTGTGTTGCTGTGTGGTGGAGATCCTGCAGCTTTGGGTTTGCAGGTCCCTTCATGTATTCCCACAGGGCATAGATGGGGTGAATGTTGGGGTGGGCCAACTCATAACCCTGGTTCTGGGCCTGAGTAGTTGCAGGGTTTTGTCAGCCAGACAGCTCTTCCCTGTCTTCACCACCAGGGTGAGCTCCCCAGCATGGAGAACGCAGAGCAGGGCCAGTTCTGCTTTCTCATCCTCGGGGTCTGCTCTCCCACACCTATGCCTTGCCTGGGCAACACAGTTGAGTTATCCTGAAGGCCTGTATCCCAAGTGCTGTAGTTGGTGGGGGCCAGATATAGCTCTCCTGCTCTTACGACCTCAGGGCCAACTCTCCCACCTGCCCACAGGCAGTGACAGTCAGGGGGGCATTTGTCCCCCACCCACACCACCACATGGCAGATGAGGGTTGGGGCCAGATCTCCCACACTAACATTCTTGGGGCAATTCACCCCCCCCCGCAGCTCCCATCAACAGGGTGAGCTCTACTGTTGGGCCCAGGTGAGGTACAGGGTTCACTTTCCCGAGTGCTGCAGCTGTAAGGGGGGAGGATCAGCTCCCTCACCCACCACAGTCAGCAGGGGCGAGGGGAGGAGGGCATCTTTCCCTCACCCTCACCACAACATGGCAGACAAAGCAGGTGTGATCAGCTAGCCCACTCTCCTACCCTCAGGACCAGTTCACCCACGCCTCTACCAACAGGGTCAGCTCTAGTGTACTGTCCAGGCAAGGAGCACATACATACATTTTAAAAGCTGGAAAATCTATCCTTAGATTCTGTAGGAATAGGAGGGACCATAAGTTTCCACAGAGCTGTACCACCCATGTCTTGCCTTGCTTCTATATACAAAGTTTATTTGTCAATAGTAACTGCCTGTTTTTAATTCCTGTCTTTTTGCTGGCTATTGAACCCTTTATTAATGACTGGACATTATCAGTCTTGTTTATTCCTTTGCTTAAAAAAATCATAAAGCTTGTATCCCAAACTCTAAGAGTAGAACAAAAAGAGAATCCAGCGCTTGCCTTTAAGGAAAACACATTTTAGCAGGTGCATTTTGAGAGGGCGCATCAAGTGCACTCATTAATTAATACACGAGATCTGAGACTGTACAGAATGAAGTAGGCCAGAGGGAGTGTGCTGCGGGGGTCAGGTGGGAGATATGCCCTGGGAAAAAGCCTACCTGACAGAGATAGCATTCAGGAGAAAATAAAACAGTGAGCCTCAGAGGTCTGGGGTTGACCAGATGTCCCAGACAGCTTTGCCGAGATCAGAAGAGAGTCCAAGTGGGAAAAGAAGTCAGGCCAAGGTCCTGAGGCAAGCCAGTATCTCTAATATTCCAGAAACAAGGGAGCAGAATAGAAGGAGCTACAGGAGAGATGAAAAACGCAGTAGGGACAGCAGTTGGCACAGGTTCCCCAGTGTCCTCAAATTGGTGGGTGTAGGTTGCTAGCAGTAGGGAGAGGCAAGTCCTTAGAAGGCCTAGAGCCTATGGTGATCTATGGAATGGGCTCTTCGAGAGGCTCCCCTGGCTGTAGTAGGGAGGGAATAGATAAGGAGTAAGAAGTAGAGGGAAACGGACAGAACCATAGCCCCAGAGACAGTGAGATTCTGCACAAGGGTGGAAGTAGATAAAGACAGACATGGTGGGAGCACTCCAGGTGATGGTGGGAGCACTCCAGGTAATGGTGGCTTTACTGGTTGGCTCTCCCAGTGGTTGAGGAGTCAAAAAGAAAAGATGGAGCCTGCTTGCTAAGAGGCAGTGGACTGGAGGAGGAACAGCTTGCAGAAGGCATATGAAGCAAGACAAGTCCACCCAGGTGAGTCTAATGTAGTTGACAGAGATGCTGGAGATACCCATGAATGTGACATTCAGAAAATACTGGTGGTACAGACTGGAATTTTTGAACAATCAAGTAAAAGACTCGGTGCTGAGTTCTCAGAGATGGTAGGGGTCCAAACGCCATATCAGACTAGCTAGGAGAAGGAGTCGGCAGGATGTCAGGGATGGATAGAGGATCTTTAGACAGGGGGCCAAGGGTGTGAGTGTATTATTTCAGCAGGTAGGATCAGATTCCAACAGAGTGCCCAGCCTGGAATGGTTGTACCTGGGACAAAACTGACACTGCCCACAGTGGTGACTGTGGTGGCTACGATAGGAATAGCCTGAATGAGAGAAGGGCATAGCTGGATTGGCTTCAAGGAATGGAGCAACTTTCCTGATGTGTCTTCTCCAGTTTCCATTGCTGTGATTAAGCACCACAAGCCAAAGCAAGTTGGGGAACAAGGAGCTTGTTTTAGGTTACAACTTTCAGGTCACACTCCTTCACTAAGAGACATTCAAGGAAAGGACTCAAAACAGGAACTCAGAAGCAAGAGCTGAAATAGAAACCACAGGAGAGCATTGCTTACTGGTTTGCTCTCTATGGCTTAATCAGCATTCTTCTTATGCTACCCAGGATCACCTTCCCCACGGGTGGTACCTCCATAGGCTGGGCTCTCCTACATCAATTGTTAATATAGAACATGCCCAATAGACTGTCTATAGGCTAATCTTACAGAGGCATTTTCTCAAGTAAGATTCCCTCTCCCCAAATATGTTTGTAGGAGGCTAAGGTGATTAATTAGGGCCCTGAGGAGAAGGGAGCTCAGATCTGGGGGCCAAGATGGAGAGAGAAATGTGACCGAAGGGAAATAGTGTGTCTAGACTGAGAGTGTGACAAGCACAAATAGTGACAGGCTTGAGCTATCACCTCGGCCATGTGTCTGACAGTGGGAGAACAGGCACAGGAGCCACATAGGTACAAGAACATGTGGGCACAGATCTGTTTCAGAGCCTTGGGCACAGAAACCCCAAACAAGGAGACCAAGAGGCAGGGTGCCTGCTGGCTTGGAGTGCAGGAGAATGGAGCCTCATACCCGGTACAGAGCAAGAAGGAGAAACTCCATGTACAGACAGTGTTTCCAGAAGGAAGCCACAGTTCAGGACAGGCCAGCCAGCAGAACATGTGGTCAATGTGGCTGTTGATTTCCAGGGTCTCCAAGGTGCAGGAGGTTAGGCCATGTCAGGACAGGTGGATAGCAGGCTCATAGCCAAGGAATTCCTTGCAGGCTAGTCCAGGGAGCAGGTCATCTGAATATCTGTAGCTTCACTGGGGCTCATGGGCATTTGTGAAGCCAGAAACTAGCCAAGCCAGGTGTGATGGTTTCTCGTGGCTGCCACCTTGGCTGGACTGAGAGACACTGAAGAGATCAGTAAGGTAATTCTCCATGCAGAAGGTTGAGAAGTGGTGGAAACCTGGAGGCAGAGACTGGCTAGGGGAAGTAGGTCACTTGTCATGTGTCCTTGAGGGTTTTTGTCTTGCCAAGCCCTGTTCTGTTATGGCTTTGCTCTACTTCCTGTCTTCTGTGACAGACTCAAAGTCCTTTTTTCACAGCAAGGAGAAAAGTAATTCACACCGTGACTTTGCAAAAATTTGTCACACACGGTGGTGTGTCCCTTTGTGTCACAGAAGCTTTTTGCAATCTCAGGATTTCTCTGAAATCTGACACCACCTCTGATAGAGCCATCCAAGCATGCCAGTGGCTAAAAGGGCCACAACTGCAGCCAATTTGTGTCCCCCCCAACGCTGCCTGTGGAGAAGTTGCCACACTCTACTGTGACTACCTTGGCAGTGAGCCTGGAGATGGAGCCTGACCCAGAAGGGTTCTCCCCAAAGGTGAGGACACATGGAAGATGCCATCTGTAAGTCATGCATGGCAATCACCAAGGTTCAGATCACCTCATGTCTGGTTTTTGGCCTTCTACCCTCCAGACTTGGGAGGGAGTAAATTTCCAGTCTCAAACCCTAGCCTTAGTTTTTTTGCTGTATGAAGGCAGGACAAAAATCAAAAGCCCCAGTGGTGTGGGTCACGGTGATCATAGCATGTAGCTTCCTGGAACTCTCCAGAAGACACAGCCTAGGAGCAAACTGAGACATGAAGAATCCAGGAGCCAGCAGGATAATGGTTCTTATTCACTGGTTACCTAAATTCAATCCTTGGGGGTCCGTGAAAAGGTGGAAAAGTGAACCGACTTCCAATGTTGTCTTTTGACCTCTACAGTGTGCCATGGCATGTATGCATACAATCTCTGTGTGTATGTTTGTGTGTGACCTCTCTCTGCCTCTCTGCCTTTCTCTTTCTCTGTCTCTCTTTCCCTCTCTGTCTGTCTTCCTCTCTGTCTGTCTGTTCTTCCTTCCCTCCCTATCTCCTTCTCTCCTAATCTGTGTTTCCCTGTCTCTTATTCTCCCTTTTTTCTGTTTGTCTCTCTCCCTCTCGTTGTCTCTCTTCTCTCTTTCTGCTTCTTTCTCTGTCTGTTGTTCTTTCTCTTTGTCTCTCTTACTCTCTTCCTCTGTCCATCTGTCTGTCTGTCTCTCTCTCTCACACACACAATACATACTTAAATTTAATAAAATATATGAAACTAAGTAACAGTTGAATAAAAGAAATGACTTCCTGGTGTTGGAAGGAGATGAGCCCTTCAGCCTGTCCCATGGGTACCATTGTTCGTGTGCATGAACCTCCCTCCTCATATGCAGTAATTGCCTTTTGACAGCTACAGTGAGCAGATGGAGAGCTCCATGGAACCAGGCTCAGTGTGCTCTGTCTGGGTGTCCAACACTTTTACTTGGGGCTTTCTTAAAATGCTAAATTTAAAACCCTGCATTCTTGGCACAGTGTTCGCTTGTGACCTGGTATAAACTGTTGAGACAAAACCAAGAAATGCCACTTATGAATGGCTCACTACACATCAAAACCCTTCACAGGAGGCATAATGCATGGAGGGCAGGGATCCACAGACATGCATTTACATGTGCAGTGTCAGCGTGTAAAGCAAGAGATGCCAACACACATGCGCTCTCACACAGTCTTGCAGAGAGGAGCCTGGGAGGCCCAAGGAGCCTTTCCCACCTGACCAGACCACAAGAGTTGCCACATGTGCCAGAAGAGGGGCTAAAGCAGCCATGGGGACTGTCCAGGAAGGGTGAGACTTGAACAGTGGCAGGTGTTACTAACTCTGACAGGAGTGAAGTGATGGACAGAACAAGAGTGCTAGGCTTGCTCCTAAGCAACTTCTGCATCCTCATACTGACCCAGAAGCCCGAGGTGTCAGACCAAACTGTGTTAGGGATTCCGAGGAGCCCGGGGCTATGATTCATTTTCTTTAGGGTGGGGAAGCCAGGGTGTCCAGGACCAGCCTGTACTTTCTCTATTAAGTGCTTTTGCATAATTGCGTACTGTCCTCTGTGTCCTTCTGTGACTACACTTAAAGATCACCTGGCAAAGCTGAGTCTCAATTAAGGAGATTGGCTGTAATTTTTTTTTCTGTGTCTGCTTGTCATCTCTTGGGCAAACTTCAAGTTGGACTCAGATCTATGACTTGCTAGCACATCCTTTCTTCCCTTCCCTTTCTATCCGTTCCTCTTTCTGACATGTGGTAGACACTCAGACAGAGGTTGTAAAAAGAACCAACAGTGTTGCATGACCGACTGTCCAGCAGGCTACGATGACACTAGATTCAGACATTGTCTTTTGAGTTGGTCTGCTCAGGATGCTCCAAAGAGTACTGCATCTCAGGACTACTTCATTCTCACGGTTCCAAAGACCAAATCCAAGGATAAGACCCCAGAAGTCCTCATGTCTGGATAGGGCTCTGTGTTGGTTTTCAGGTACCCACTGTTTTGTGTATTCACCAATAGACAAAGGGCTAGCTCTCCTCCTCCTAAAGAGTAGCCACTCTCACCCTGGGATTCAGTTGTTGTCATCCAAGTGTCATTGCACAGGAGCAATTGCACAGGAGAAGAAAACTGAACTCTAACCCTCAGCCCATGACACAAGTGGACATGTGTACCCACATACACAGAGTACAAGCCTACCTATGTTTGCAGGGTGTAAAGACGTATGTATGTATATGCATGATTTATAGTATTGTATTGAAAGTTCTAAGTGCCCGTGGAGATGGAGAAGGGAAGTATTATGATTCTGGCATAGTGAGATATAATTCAGGCTGAGAGGTTCCACAAAGACTACCCTGATGAAAGTGGGCTTGGTGGGATCCTGCCGTTTTGATTAGAGCAAGGCCTTCCAGGCAGAAGGTAATACGAGGATCCTTTCTTCCAAAATCAAAGCAGAAACCACAGGTATTACTCAGTCTCCTGGGATTTCAGGGAGATACAAAGGCAGGATGGTGAGTATGTGGCCGAGATGCTGAAGAGCCGTGAATGCTAGCTCTGCTGAAAGGTGGTGAGTGTGGCCCAGGTTAACAGAGATCTCAAGGATGGCTCTCTCTGCCTCAGCAGTGACTCTCCATGGCAGTTCAGAGGCAAAGCAGCTAGAGATAATCTTCATAGCAAATTAGGTGAGATTAGGTGTGTTTGGGGTGATATGGCCACGGAGCCAGGAGGAAATTAGATATACCAGCATATGCCAGTCTCGACTGTCTTCCTTAATGTTTCCATCTGATAAGAGATGACGAACTCAGGCCTTGTTTGGAAGGGAGGAGACTGGGAGAAACCACACTGCTGCTATGGGTGGAATTTATTTTGCTTTAGCGTATACATGGTCTAAAACACCTCAACTGAACTTTTAAAGTATGGATGGCGGATGCTTGGTATGTGTGGGGATGAAGGTGTGCACCACGTGGCATGCAGAGACCAGAGGACAGCATTGCGTGTTACCCTTAAGAACTCCATCCACCTTCTTTGAGTAGGGTCTTTCATTGGCTTGAAGTTCGGCCAGACTGGTTAACAAGCAAGTCCCAGAAAGTCTCCTGTCTCTGCCTTCCCAGCTCTGCAGTTATGAGCATACTTCGATGCCCAGCATTTTACAAAGGGTCCTGGGAGCCAAATTCATGTCCTCATGCTTGTAAGGCAAGAGCTTTACCAACCGAGTTATTGTTTCAGCCCCTTATACGGGGTTTCCGAAAATGTGATTTCTCTATAGGCACATAATGATATCCTTGTGGAGACTGTTCTAGAGACTGACCCTCAGTCCAGCACATGTCATACCAAAGAGCTCAGCTAGTAAACGTCTCCCCATCCTCCGTAGCATCCAAGTACCTCGAGGAATAATACCACTGAAGAGAGACTTGTATGAGATGAACCAAAGCAGGAGTTGATCCAAATGTCATTTCTCTCTGCCTTGAAAATGGCTGTTTGCTTTATTCTCCTTCCCTGCAGATTTATTGCACAATTATATTTTACTTAGGCTAATAATTAAATGAGTCTGAATTCCCTGAGCATATAATGCTTGATTTGGGGCAAGGGTGTTGTTAAGTCACTGCGAGGGGAAGCCAGCCAGGATTAACAACTCACGCGGGTTACTTTCAAAGCAGGAAACGAATCCACACAAGCAGATTGTTACCTGTGGATGGCTAGTGCTTTCTGGTAGCCTTTCCCAAGTGAAGCTGATTAGCGTTATTTGGTTTGTCAATTTGTTTGCACCGTGAAGGCTAACACACACTTTCTCCGAGTCGTTTGGCATTAATTAATATTGAAAGATCATTCTGGTTATGGCGCTAGCTGGTTTTTGTAAGAAATTCCATGGATAATTTTTATAAACTGTAGTTTATTCTAATGCTATACGTTTTGATTTTAAAATAAAAAGTATACAGTGCACACATAAAAAAGATCAGTGTATCAGTCAGATGCTGGTAGCACACAACTTTAATCCCAGCACTCAGGGAGGCAGAGGCAGGCTGATCTCTGTGAGTTCCAGGACAGCCAGAGATACACAGAAAAACCCTGTCTCAAAAAAAAACAGAAAACAAAACAAAACAAAAATACCAACATATCTTTATATCTTGTCACACAAAGGAAAATAATTTCTCCTACACTAGGAAAAGGACTTGCTTATACACAACTAAGATGAAATTTCTTACTTGATAATAGTACAGGTTATATTTCAGTTGGAAGTATTCTTAACTCAGCTTCCTGGTCTTTCTTTTTTCTTCTCTGATAAAACCTCCATAAGAAATTGCCCAGTCAAGGTTCTTCAGGTTAATAGTGATTATACCCTTTGCTATGACTATTTTCCCCTCTCAAATTACTGTATTTTTTCTTTTTATTACCATGTATTAATTGAACAAACTCGTGTGTTTCGTTATATTTCTCACACATGTATGACATGCTTTTATCTTGAATCTCCATTGCCATAGCCTGTTCCCC
>LOJH01003025.1:45132-57712 GCA_001685095.1 Ellobius talpinus
ACACACACACACACACACACACACACACACACACACACACACACACACTATGAAAGCCGAAGGGGACTGTTTGGGAAGAGGAAGGAGATTAGTGGGAAAGTTGTAGGGAGAGAAAGTAGTTAAAGAAATGACACAGTCAGATAAAGATGCCGTGGGGAAACCCATCACCCTTTATGGTGAGTACTAGCTAGCAAATCAATTTTTTAAAAAAGAAAGGTCGGCAAGAGAGTGAGGGATGCTCATTATTTAAAGTTATGAGTGTAAGGGATATTGGTGTATAATATCACCATGGAAACAAGCTAGTTACCTGAGGTTTAAGTCTATTGCCAGGGCTGTGGCAGGTCTAATATGGGGATTGGGGTCTAGGTAGACACACTAATCGATCAGAGAACAGCTAAAGGCTAAGCTATAAGACAAAAGCACCCAATTGGACAGAGGACCTAAGAAGTTAGTTAATATGCCGGTGATGTCAAGACCCAAAAACAGGGGTGACACCAACCAAGATGGAGATATAAGTAGCCAGGACCATGTAGGAAAAAAGAAAGTTGGTCTATTCTAACAAAAAATGTTAATAGTAAGACCTTGGGCCAAGGAAGAGGCAGACAAATAAGAGAAATACAGAGAGGGTTGAAGCCTACAGACAGAGCCAGGCAAATGGTCACGATTGCAGGCAGAGGGAGCCAGAGCCTGGAGCCAGAGCGTCAGAGAAACACAGCTCAGAGGGAGGATGCAGCTGAACTGTCACGGCGTTGCCATGTTAAGACAAGCACTCAAAGACTGTGTGGTCGTCTGGATGTGGAGTGTCTAGCAAGGACATTTGACAGCCCAGTTCCACCCACTGCTTCCTGAAAAGGACCACACGGAAATAGGAGGACTAGAAGCCAAGCAGAGCCTTGAGGGATGAGGCCCCAGGAGTGCATGCTGGGGCAGCACAAATTCCTCCCACCGACCTCTCCAATTCCCTTTTGGCTGAGATCTTGTCCCAAGCATAATGACCAGCAGAGCCACCTGTGGTGAACCTAAAAATGCTCTCTCAATGCCTTCTAGTGTCTGCCCCACTGAGAACACCACGCCTGAGACACCCATTTGACGGGGATCTTGGGATTCAGGACACGAGGCTCTGTCTTTAGTGCCTTGATCTTCAGACCCTCAGCCATGCCTCTTTCTTTTATTTCTTCAGAGTAGGAAAGCCAAGACAACTGTGAAATTACAAACCCATCTGACACTATTATTTTTAATTGAAATGGCCCAGGAAGCAGCCACATGTGTGAGTTATATTCTCTTTCCTTTCTACACACGCAGTTCTCATTTGTAGGGAATAGAAAGACAAATGTGCATTGAGGAGACAGATATGCCCCTGCTTGTCATAAATGCAGCTTTTGACCTGCTCTATATGGGCAAGCTGCCATTTAAAACTTACAGAAGAGATTTTCATAGCAATTTGAGTTCACATTCTATCACATAAAATAAGCCCAGGCTTAGGCAGCAATGGTAAACCTGCCTCTAAGTTTGTGTTCTCTGTCTCTGCAGCTCTGAAATGACCTCATGTAAAGGAAATTCATGTGCTTGAATGCATGCATGTGCACTCTCACACACACATACACATACAACTCTTCATAATAAGAACGTTTTTCAGCAGTGACTGCCACTCCTCTTGTCCCAAACACTATTTGTTCTCAAAAATTTCATTTTTATGTATATAGTATTTTGCTTGCATATATGCATGCATGCCTGAAGAAGCCATTGGATGCCCTGGAACTGAAGCTGCAGGCAATCCTGAGTCATGTCAGTGCTAGGAAATGAACCCGAGTCCTCTGGAAGAACAGACAGTTCTGTCAACCACTGAGCTATCTCTCCAGCACCACAAATGCTTTACGATTGGGCAGAATGGCATTGCATTGGAGCACCAAATGACTGAGAGTTCTAGGTCCTCTTGTCAGACCCCTGTGGACCTGTGTTCCACAGGGTGTTGTTCATGTTTCTTCTGTGCACCTGCATGCTCTTCTCTCCAGTCACTGCCACAAGGCAAGCTGGATTCTGCTTGTTCATCTCTACCTACCTGAGACTACTTTTCTCTTTCCACATCATGGGTACAACAATTTGTTCAGGCTCTGAAGCCCTTCCAGCACGCTCCAGGGCCATGGGACGCAGAAAACCTTCAGGAGCCTCAGCGAGCAACCCAGAGGCATAAGGAAGGACCACAGAGCCATTGACACCCTTCAGTTCATCAGCTATATTTCCTCCATCCACATTCTCCAGGACTTGGGCAGAGAAGCAAGCCCCATCTTCTGTAGGTCAACTGGTATTGTCCTCAGTGAGGGAGCCAACCCTGCCTTGTGTTCCCTCTGTCCCTATCTTCTTTTGCCTCTCAGAAGTAGGTGGTAGGAGGCAGCCGTTCTTATGCTGAGCATGACCCCATGCCGGCAATCTCATTTTCCCTTTGTTTTATTTTAGCCCCATTTTTATTAGTGTATAATCATTATACAAAGTAATGGGTTCTACTATGGCATTTTTCATTCAAGCAGATACTTGCTTAGATCATATTCATCCTCCATTATCTCCTCCTATCCCGTTTCCTGTTAGCCCTTTTCCGGTCCTTTTGTTATCTCCGTTCTATTCTCTTGTCACACACAGGCACATGTACATGTGCACACACACATGTCAAAACCTAGGTTCAATAGAAGACAATATAATATTTCTCTGTGTCTGGTTTTTGTGTTTGTTTGTTTTGTGGGTGTGTCTTAATATAATTAATGACCTCCCCTTCTATCCGGGAGTAAATGACATAATATCCTTCTTTTTTGCTAAATAAAATTCCGCTGTGAATATACTATGCTTTCCTGATCCATGGATTGTGGACAGCACCAGGCTGGTGCCATGTCTTCGCTGATGGGAGTGGCAATGTAGTAGTCACAGGTATGCCGCCACCTCTGTGCTTTGCTGACACAGAGTCCTTTGGGGACAGCACAGCTAGACCACAGAGTGCTTCCTTCAGGTCTGTGAGGAACCTCCATACTGGTTTCCACAGGGGCTGCACCAGGACACCTTGCAGCCCTCAGTGTGAAAGGGTGGCTCCGCCCCCAGCCCCAGTTCTCTCCAGCATTTATTGTTTATTAATGGGTAGTCATTCTAACTGGAGTTATTGTTTTGATTTGTATTTTTTGGGGGGGGCATTTGTATTTTCTATCCTGAGAAGTAGGCAGAGATTTTCTGAAAAGAACCCTCAAAGCTCAGGAGGCCATGGTGAGAGGCGACAAATGGAACCTTACTTGGTTAGAAAAGCTCCTGCAGAGAAAATGCATCCGAGTGGCGAGGCAGCCGTGTTTTCTTGTCTGGTTTGTTTAAAAATGTGTTTATATCAACAAACTGTAGTTGTATATATTGATGAGGTGACCAGTGGTACAATGACTTTGAGGATGTAGGATGATTAAATAGAGCTAGCTAATATCATGCCGAGCATTTAACTTTTTATGATGAGCGTATTAAACTTTAATCTCTCAGCAATACTGAGATGTGTCAAGCTATTAGCTGTGTTCATTGTAGTACATAGTTGACCGAAGAGAACTTAGATGTCTTCTTCCCTCCCATCTGAGCCTTTCCCCACCTCCACCCATAGTCTCTGAGTCCGTTTCTGTTGCTATAACAAAAACAGAGTCTGGATACTTTCCTTTTTAAAAAGAAAAATATAGGTTTATTTAGCTCACAGTATTAGAAGTTAAAGTTCAAGAACAGTGGGCAAGACACAAGAACATGTGTCAGCCTCTGCTGAAGTCCTCGTGGTGCATGGAGTTCAGAGAAAGTCTGAGAGATGGAAAAAGTTCCCATAGCCGTCAGGCAGGAACCACGAGAGGCTTGTGGATTAGGCTTACTTTTTCTATAAAAGCCCACTCTCAGAGGAGCTAGCTGCAACCCACAGGATCAGCATTAACTATTTTCTGTGGCTTGTACCCCAAACGATGCAATCATTTCCTTCTGTGCCCTACTTCAGATAACGGCACCAACAGGCCAACAGTGTTGACCCAACACACACGCACCGTACGGGAACTTGCACCCACCTGGCCCAAACCCCAGGATGGATAAGTTCTACTGACCTTGTGAGCCCATGGAAAGGAGGGATGCCCAGGGAAAAGGCTTGAATCCAGAGTTAGAATTAAGTCAAATCTTGGTCTGCTAGCTGTCCCTAGGACCCTGCTAGGCACAGCTCCGGGGAGCAAGGACTTTCTCCAAGGATCCCCAGCTGTAAACTGTGAGACCTAAAAAGAACGTACTTTACTAACTCACTCACTCAAAAAGAATGTTACTAAATGCCAACTTGACAAAGTTGGTCTCTGGGTTTGTGGTAAAGAACATCCCTTGTCAAACTAGACTGCATAAGAAGTGCCTAGAATAAAGTAGAGCACTCTGGGGGTGGGGTTTCGAGGGAGGATTGAACGACAGTCAGGCTTGCTCTGAATGTGGGGGCATGGCACCTTCAGTAGGGACCACTGGAAGGACCATATTAAGTGCAGTGTTCTCTCTCTTGCTGCTCACCATGATGGGAATGTCTCAATTCCACTTATCTTACCTCAAGGATTAAAGCCACTGAAATCGGAGCAGAAAAGGCCCTTCCTCCTTAAGACAAAGTATTTGCTGACCATCTACAACGTTGAAGGGGTGCCTAGAAGGTGATATTCAGGGTCTCCACTGCAACCCCTCCACACCTGTCAGCCGAGGATGTTTCGTGCTACATCCAACCTTACTCTTGGTCAGACAGAGGTACTCTGCAGGGTCAGCAGTGACAGAGAGTGGAGATTAAAGAGAAATATCAGGCCAGAGGCAGAGTAGAGACAAGGGAAAGATGGCCAAACTTAAAGAAACTGAGACCATAGTCCCAGGTGGCAAAAGGAACTGGGGAATATTAATTTATGTCTGTCAGCCGGGCCATGGTGGCGCATGCCTTTAATCTCAGCACTCAGAAGGCAGAGGCAGGTGGATCTCTGTGAGTTCGAGGCCAGCCTGGTCTACAAGAGCCAGTTCCAGGACAGGCCCCAGAGCTACAGAGAAACCCTGTCTCGAAAAACCCCCTCAAAAAATATGTCTGCTGTCTTTCTCAGTCCTGACCACGCCCCTCCTCAGCCATGACCATGCCCTTCATCGCCACTATGGTGATTTAAAAGAAGGCCCACAAAGCGAGTGGCACTATTAGGAGGTGTGGCCTTGTTGGAGTAGGTGTGGTGTCATTGGAGGAAGTGTGTCACTGTGGAGGTGGGCTTTGAAGTCTCATATGTGCTCAGGTCACATCCAGTGAGACAGTTCACTTCTTATCTATTCAAAATGTAGAACTCCCAGCTACCTCTCCAGCATCACATTGGCAAGCATGCCTCCATGACCCACCATGATGATAATGAACTGAACCTCTAAACCGTTAGCCATCCAATTAAATGGGTTTTTTTTTAAAGAATTACTGTGGTAATTCTTTAAAATGGTGTCTCTTCACAGCAAAGAAACCCTAAGACAACCTCCTCAGCCCTGACCACGCCCCTCCTCAGCCCTGACCACGCCCCTCCTCAGCCCTGACCACGCCCCTCTTCAGCCTTGACCACGCCCCTCCTCAGCCATGACCACGCCCTTCTTCGTTCCTGACCATGACCTCATCACCACTGACCATACCTTGACCTAACACTGATCACACCTCTCCACACTGCTGACCACTTTCTTCCTCTCCCCTTCCAGCTATGCTTCCCTTTACCACAGACCCTGTCCCCTCTACTGACCAAATCATTCTCCTAGCTCTGACCTCACCCCTTCCACCACTGGCCACGCCTTTCCTGTTTCACCTTTCTAACCACGCCCTTAAGCAAAGAGCTTGCAAGCCTGCCGGATTTGGGGGGGGGAAGCACTGAGCATCAGTCAAATGAAAAGCTCAGTATGTCCTTCCCACACAGCTACACAGCCTGGCTGTGTACGTAGTCCCGACAGGCTAAGCCTGTGTGGTGTTCATGGATTCATAACAGCGCTCAGCAGCCATTCCTCCCCTTTGCTGCTGAGTGCCCTTGGGTAATCTAAAGAGGGGGTAGCTGCTCTGACTCCAAGTGGAGCACTGACATCAAGCACAGTGTCCTTCTGGTGGAGCAGGAGATTTTATATGCTAGGGGAGGGTGTCCTGCTTCTTCTCTGTTCATATACTAACACCAGGGGGACAGGAACCTGCTGATCAAGAGTGGGGTTGCTCTCTGCCCTCACAGTCCTCCATAAATACCCATCTCTCCCTAGCTTTTATAGCTGCTTCCTTCTAAATACAATCTGTCTGCATCCTGGAACCTCCCTTCCCCACACCCAGCAGGTCCCAGCTGAAGTCATCTCTTCCTCACACCCAATTGTCCCAGCTGAAGGCATCCCCATCTGACACCCAGCAGGTCCTAGGCTGCAGACATTCCATCCCAAACACAGTAAGGCCTGGGCTGCGTTGCCTTCTTCCCCTTTCCCAAAGAGAACCCATAGAAGTGTGGGCCTTATTGAATGTTCAACACTGTGTTCTCTATCGTAGGAACAGTTTCAAAATTGTGGAAAGTTTATAGAATCGATTTTCACTATTTCTGGCTCAGGCATGAGACGTGTGTCACTCTGAGGACTGCTGTGACCAGTGGCTTGTTCTGCTGACTTTTCAGATCTAGCAAAATTAGAATCTGGAGAACAAAACAAAGCAGGATGGCAGTGGCTATGGTGAGCAGCAGCGAGTAGTCAGAGCACGGACATAGAAACTCGGCAGTCCTGAAAACAGTTGTCACAATCTGGGCATGGTGGCATATACTTTTAATTCTAGCACCTGGAAAATAGAGGCAGAAGAACTATGAGCAAATTCAAGTCCAGTCTGGGCTACATAATGAAATCCTATATCAAAATAAAAAAGGAGTCCTCGTCTATTTTTGTATGTACCATTTCCCCAACAAGCCTGGGATAGTGGAAGCCATGACTCACTCAGCCTTGAAAGTCTTATAAATTAGTAAATGGTAGACAGACAGGCAGACAGAGAGAAAACAAACCAAATGGGTGGAAGAATATATAGATGACAGTGGAGATCTCTCATATCCTCTCGTGGCATGGCATTTTCTCTCAGGCTTGAATATTTAGCTGTTGATTTTCTCTCCCCATCTGACTCACTAGCTCTGGAAGAACCGAAGCAGAAGGCAGAGGAAATAACAAAGCTGGGCTTCTGGTGGGAAGGCTTGGAGGATGCAGCCACAGTTCCTTCTTGCTGTGTCTGTGCATTTGAGAACACTTTGCCATGTGCTGCCTCCACGGGCATGGGGGTAACTTCTCCAAGGCCCCTAGGTGGGTGCCCAGAACCCTGGGACATGTATGTGCATAGAAAGTTGATTTTCTAATAATGTTCAGTGAAGCCTGACTCCCCTCTAACCATGACTGTCTTTTCTGCACATGGGAAGATCCCAGGAGGAGTTTGCCAGGTTCTCTTCTTCCACACATCTTGACATTATGCAAATAGCTATAACTCAAAGGTCAGCCAGGGACAATGGCTTCCATGGCGGGGTCCCTCAGCACAGTGAGCAGCCTGCTGAGTGACAGCCACAGGTCACTTCAGGATGTCAGATTTGCTACCTGTGGAGGGTTCCTTCCTGAGGCTACTACTGGAAGGCGACTTTCTATAGCCTGCTGTTGGACAGAAGTGGCTGCTCCTGTTCTATGTGACTTCTCAAGCATGCAGCTTGTGGGTGGCTGTGGACACACACAGAAGTGTCTAGCATTGCCATCACAATTCAGTGAGATGTGCAAATAGCCCCTCAAAGAAGAGACTCTGCTCACTAGAGCTGGGCTTCTGGACTCAGCCTCTCAAGAAATCTTCCAGAAACGGCCATAGGTATGGTATAGCATGCTTTGTACTGACTTAATGTCAGGAATCAGAGTGTGAGGTGAATCCCTGCCAGCAAAATAACATGGTCTCTTTGAAGTGCAAAGGACAGAAAAAGCAGCTGCTGATGGGTTAGGGTTAGCCCACTGGACTTCTTGATACCGCTACTACCGCTACAACCAGTTTACTCACGAAAGAAAGTTGACTAGCAGCTGGTTTTTCAACTGAACACTCACCCTTCACCCTGGAGAAAGGTAGTCAAATGGAACAGGAGGAACCGCCTACAGACAAGTCAGAGAAGATGCCGAGTATCCTCAGTGAAAAGCGAAGGGATTGTTTTGCAGTCAGCACTTGCATGTAAATGAACAGTTAAACAGGGTTGTGAAAATTCCCTCTAGCTTCCTACTTAATCAAAGCAGGACTTAGAACAACTTGTTTTTTCTCCAGAGGGATTTATACATTATAAATTACCAAACATGATTTCATTGTATTTTTATTAGTGTGTATTAATTGTATAAACCCACAGGCTTCTTTACAAAAAATTTCACACATATACACACATACACACACACGTGTGTGTGTATCTCTTGATCTCTTATGTGTGTATGTAGTTGTTGCTTTGCTCCTGTATACCTTCCCATACCTACACTAATTCCCATTGTCTCTCTACTGGTCCATAGTTTTATTCTAGGTAAGGCTTCACATTGTGGCAAGAGGATGAACGCTGTGGAGTAGACACACAGGGGTTCAGGTTCCCTTTGGCGTGTATTGTCAGAGCTGTCTGACACACTGTCCCTCCTGTGTGTGTGAGGTTCAGAGGCTTTATACATAGCAAGTACAGATACAAATAGAGACAAATCCTCACTGAACACAGGGCCCTGTCTGCGGTGTGTGCATGTTGAACTGATGATGTCCCCTGCATTGCTACTTCTCCTTTATTAACAACAGATTTAAGTATCCCAAAGCAGCTATTTCTATGACTCAAGGGCTCTTAGGCTGGTATGGCGTTCTTGGTCTTACAACGCAAGGGCAGCCACGATGAGGATAATGCCTTTGCCTCAGTGACTCCACTGGAAGGGGCTCATCCCATAGTAACATCTTTAAAATTGTACAAAGGCACACACGTCTTGTTGATGTGATATATTCTAACAACATCATGGGGCCCTTCAAGTTTCAAGTTCAAAGCAAGGGTGAGTACAGATATGTCTACACGTGAGTCTGAGTCAGTGTGTTCCAAGAAAGAAGGAAGCAGATCTAGAAAAGCTAATAAAGATAGCATAGATATGATATAGCATATATATGCAAATAGCTCCAGCCAGATTTATTTAAGAATATTATTTTACTTGTATAAACATTCATTTTAAATAGTTATGTATGTGCAGGTATATGAAGAGCCTAGTTCAAACACAGATGTGTCTGCACCTGTGCATTTGCACTCATTTGAGCGTGCACAGGCAAGTTGGTGAGGACATCTGGCACACCCCTATGTGTTCCCTGGAGACTCCTCCCTCAGAGGGATGGGAACAAAGGTCCTCACTGGCAGAGGAAAGTCAGAACCGTCTGACTCGGTCCCTCTCCATTGCCTCCGTTTCTCAGTATTACTCTTACTTATCATCTTCTCCATCTTGCAGATAAGAAAATTGACAGTAATTAAATTAGCACCCAGGATTCTTGATAGACACACCAAGGATGCATCTACAAACAGATCAGGGACAACGTATCCTTCACCAGTACCGTTGATGGAAGCATCCATTTCTGTCTAAGTCCAGGCCAGGGTAGACATTCCGTATCTAGTCTGAACATCAAACTAAGGAGTTTAACTTCCAAGCCACTAGAAACGACAGCTATGCGAGAGTCTGCTATGTAAATCTCATCCAGTAAAAGGCGATAGGTTTAAAACTCATGGAACAGGTTTACATTGACTTATTTCTCCAGCGTTCAATTTCAAACACAGCCAAGAAGCAAAGAAACGAACCATAAAATAAACAGGTATCGTCTCTAAATAATATCAAACATTTTAAAATTCCACTGTCTAATCAGATTGAGAATTCTTGCCCAACCTACAGACCTGCAAGATAAGTTGATAAGACACACTTCCCCATGTATCTGGACTAAAACGGATTGAGATGTGAACTAGAGCTCAGACTCTGATAGACAGCAATAGTCAACACGCTAATCTCCTTTCCACTTTATTCTGAATATTATAAGTTAGTTTTAAAATAATTAAAGTTAAAACCTATTTGAAAAAATATATGATGAGCTTGTACTTCATCGGCTGCACTGCAAACTTTGTTTCAAAACAGTGGCAGAAAATTTACGTTTTAAATCCTATCTTCAGCAGAGTCTTTCTCTCAGTTGAAACAAATAACAGGGATCATTTGACAGGGAATTTTTAAGAGACAGTTACCTTTCCATATGAATCCTGTGGGGCTGATAGTAATAAGGTTGGAAAGAGGTGAGGAAATGGCTCCCCGTGGAAGACCCCATCAGGCCACACCATTCCATAAACCCCACCCTTGCCTGGGCCCTCACAGT
Organism: Ellobius talpinus; assembly: GCA_001685095.1. Lineage (NCBI taxonomy): Eukaryota > Metazoa > Chordata > Mammalia > Rodentia > Cricetidae > Ellobius > Ellobius talpinus. Next base: position 55,514 of record LOJH01003025.1, read on the forward strand.
CTGCCATCCCCAGACTTGGCCACTGGACCACTTCTAGGAAGCATGTGGTATTCTCCTACGGTCAAAGGAAGCTTAAATCCTCAGGAATTGCAGTGGACATGCTAAGCAGAAAATGAAACCAGGAGTCAAAGGTCAGGGGTCAATTTCGGGTGGCAGAGACGCTTTTATGAGTCGCCTGTGTATAGGTGGCCATCAGACACAAACACTGAGCGGGTGGCAGAGAGGGCCTGGAGGCTGAGCTCTGCAGCCTCTGAAGGCAGGCCAAAGGGGAGGCAGCTGACTGTCTGGGGGGGAACCCCACACTTTCTCAAAGTCTGGCTCTGTTTGTTTTCTGTTTTCATTTGTTCTTTGAGAATTTCCTACAATCTATTTGATCACATCCCCTAACTCCTTGCAGATCCTCCCTTGTCCCCTAATCATTCAATTTCATGCCCTTTCTCTCTCTTCACACACACACACACACACACACACACACACACACACACACCTCAAACCATAGAGTTCCTAAGCATGGGGCCCGTCCTGGAGGGTGGTTGATGTCGTCAATGACACTCTGTAGAGTAAAACCGATTTTCCCTCTCCCAGAAGCTATCAATTGTGAATCTCTTCTTGGCTAGGGGTGAGATTTTGTGCCCACTCCTTTGCCCTGCTGAGATTCTGTCTAGCTTGAATTTGAACAGATCTTATGCGTGCTGTCATAGTCTCTGTGAATTCATGTGAATCTACCCTAATTTTTATGGAAAAGACAGTTTCCTTGAAGTCATCCATCACCTCTGGCTCTTAGAATTTCTGTCCCCTCTTCTGTGTGGATCCCCAGCTTTGAGGGGACACCATCTAGGGCTGAGCACTCAAGTCTCCCAATTTCTACACATGGTTCAGCTACTGGACTCTGTGTTAGTTACTGTCTACTGCAAGGAGAATCTTATCAGATGGGAGCTGAGCAATGTTCCGGTCTATAGGTATGACAATAGGTCATTAAGGGTTGTTTTATTGCTATGTTCACTTAGCAGAGCCATAGTAGTAGGTTTTCCCCTAGGGCTCATGACCTATCTAGTCTCAGATTTTTGGCCTCATTAATAGTGTCAGGTATTGGCTTGATCTCATGGATTTTCCACCTGGCTTTTCTCTGCTAAGCCATTGGCCGAAACAGCTTTATTCATCAACCAATAAAAGCAACACATATGCAGAAGGACTTCCCACAGCACATAGGCCCTCTGGCCTCTGTACTCCTGAGAACTAGATGGCTTCTAGAGGGCATTCTGCAGTATTGTGCAACGAACGCTGTGTTTGGGCAAAAAGCACAGCACAATTATAGAAAGTTCTGCAGTTCTACACAGCAAGGTGCTTTGTACAAGTTCTCAAGTTGTGTGGAGCACCTTGTACTATTGTACAAGAAGTCCTACAGCTTCACAAGAAGTTCTGCAGCTACATGAGAAGTTCTAAAGCTAGATTAAAAAGTAGTGTAGCACTGTAGAGAAAGTCCCAAAGCTAGCTAGGAAGTCCTGCATTATTGTGCAGGAAGTTAACTATTTAGGGAGTTCTGCAGTGTTGTATAGGAAGTCATGTAGTGTTGTGCAGAAAGTTGTGCAATATTGTAAGGAATTTCCTTAGGAAGACCTGTAACAATGTATGAACATTTTTCAGTGCTAAACATCAACTTCCAAAGCTTCCTAGGTAGTTCTACATTGTTGTACGGGAAGTTCTACAGCTATCTAGAAAGTTATCTAGTATTTTATAGGAAGTTCTACAGCTATCTAGGAAGTTATTTAGCATTTTACAGGAAGTATTACAGCTACCTAGGAAGTTCTCCAGTGTTATACAGGAAGTTCTACAGTTATCTAGGAAATTCTGCAGTGCTGTACAGGAAGGTCTATAGTTATCTAGGAAGTTCTACATTGTACAAGAAGTTCTACAGTTATCTAGGAAGTTCAACATTGTTGTACAGGAAGTGCTGCATTGTTGTACAGCAAGTTCTACAGTTATCTAGGAAGTTCAACATTGTACGGGAAGTGCTACATTGTTGTACAGGAAGTACTGCGATGTTTACAGGAAGTTCTATAGTTATCTAGGAAGTTCTACATTGTTGTACAGGAAGTGCTACAATTATCTAGGAAGTCCTGCATTGTTGTACAGGAAGTGTTACAGTTATCTAGGAAGTCCTGCATTGTTGTACAGGAAGTGTTACAGTTATCTAGGAAG
>LOJH01003026.1:6388-18413 GCA_001685095.1 Ellobius talpinus
AGAGAGAGAGAGAGAGAGAGAGAGAGAGAGAGAGAGAGAGAGAGAGAATGGTCCTGCTTGGGCCTTTGCTCCATTGGCTCAAATCAGTAATTAATCGGCCCTGAGTTTATCTTATGAGTCATTCATTGTCCCCCCTCTCAAACCACAAACCAAGCTGTCGAATAACAGTGCTTTTAATTAATATGGACCAGATTAAAACTCATTACAGCAAGGTGATAATGAGGTAATCATAAGGCATGTTATTGAACTGGGAGTGAGAGGGGAGAAGGAGCCCGGGCAGGGAGACCATGCCAGCTGTTCTGTGATAGTTCAGTGGGGATGGGAGGCAGGTGTTGGGGATCTTGGTGAGGAGGTGCTGCGCCCTTACATCCAACTGATTAGTGAAGCCAGGTCCTAGGTAAGGGCATAACTGTGGTCCAGTGAGCAGATGGGTACCAGATGTCAGAGGTAGAGGCAGAAATTGGGAGGTCTCTGAGGGGACTCTGAAGTCTGTATGTTTAGAATAACACTCCACTTCTGTGTATTTCTGTCTTCTCCCTCTCTCCCTCCCTCTCTCCCTCCTTTCTTCCCTTGCTCCATCTCTTACTTTTTGTGAGAGGGCCTAGAACTCTCTAGCCACTCTGTGGGCCATAGACCAGAGCATTTTTCTGCCACAGGAAGTTGACTGGGTAGTCTTGTCTATCACTTCATCTCTCTTATACTTCTGGGTGTGTTTGAGCTCAAAGATGTGTGCTTCAAGAGGGTGAAGAGGTCAGGAGATGCTTCGTTCATCAAGCGTATGTGTATGGCTGGAAGATGATCCTAGAAAGAAGGAATCATTCCATTTCTCCATGGATTCCATTCCTCCATGGATTCTGTGCCACCAGTAGGCTCAGGCACCATGGAGTGAGTGAAAGCCAGAAACTTCGCATTAAGTCAGGAACGAACTTTTCCTGAATGTTAGAATGAGCTTGGCTTCTGATCCAAAAGGACAGTGGACCTGTGGGAGCTGGAGCAGTGCAGGGACCCTGGAGGACTGAGTGTTACTCTGTTATTCAGCATTTGGGTTTTTCACCATAACAGAATATTTTAAGTTTTTTGTAAGTGGCACTTGTCTCTGAGTGTTGTGTATGTTTGTGTGTGTGTGTTAGAAGCTAGATGAAGGTGACATCAGGACTCTGTGTGTGTGTGTGCTAGTTAGATGAAGGTGACCTCAGGCGTGTGTGTGTGTGTGTGTGGTGTGTGTGTGTGTGTGTGTGTTAAAAGCTGGATGAGGGTGACCTCAGGTGTGTGTGTGTTAGAAGCTGGATGAAGGTGACCTCAGGGCTTCTTTAGTGGAAATGAGGGTGCCATATTGCAGTAGGTGCAGACACAGTTTCATGGATTCTGGTTTTGTGAGTATATGACCTATCTTTGTCACCATTTTTGGTGGCTGAGTGACTTACCGTGAGCTACACAGACTGTATTGTAGGCACACATAGCCTCTGTACCCAGGAGCTGATGTGACGGGTAATAGTTGAGCCAAGGTTGGCTGGTCTCTCTGGGCTTGGGTGAACCATGGATCCCAGTGTTGCTTAGACAGTGTTCGAAGGTGACCATTCCTTTGTGTCAAGATATACATTTGTCACTGTTTCAAGCCACAGATGAGGGACAGTGAATCCTGTTTCTTTTTCGAGGAGCTGGACAGGATGAGGCCAATGCTTTCTAAGGACTTGCTTTCTAAGGGACATGTAGATGGGAATGTAGCTTAAAGAGCACAATGGCAGGTCTGCCAACAATACACATGTGCATACACACTCATGCACCCAGGGCACCCCACAACATACAAGCACACATAGCAACATATGCTGCACACATAGTGGCACACATACACACAGTGGCACACATACACACAGTGGCACACATACACACAGTGGCACACACACATACTGGCTTCAGTTTCCTTGATCTGAAAAATCCCTCAATTTTCATATTAATCATTGCAAATTTAATTCCAGGGTTTAGCCCTGTGTATCACCCAGCTTCTAATTACATAAGTAATTTGAACGGAGGAAATTGGATGTAAAGAATTATTAAGTAGTGAAAGATGGCTAACTCTTAAAAGAGCTCGAATGAGATTCTAATGGCGATAATAGTAAACACAAGTAGCATCTACTCGTGGAGATGCCGGGGCAGAGAACAAGGTAGCCGAGTTCTTTCCACTTCTTGGGCAGCCTGCTGGCTGGCAGAGCAACTGGTTAGTGGGTATGACAGCAAGCTAAAGCGTAGGAACAGACGGTTGGGTGCTCAGCACGTTATGGAGTGCGGTGGTTGGTTCACAGAAGGAGACCACAAGATGTGGAGGGTACAGGCCACCACTAACCTATGAGGTTCTGGGTTGAGCAGTGCCTGCTCCAGCTGGCTGGTCATCTCTTCTGGATCCTGGAACCATTAAGAGCAATGTTTGGCCTCTGTTTAGGCCTTAAAGAATCCCCCTGCTGCCCAAACCTAATGCCTAGCTTTGGGTCAGAAAAGAAGCGGAGCCTTAGCTGAGAGGCAGTGTAGATGGTTCCATTTACAGGGGTTTGATTTACTAAGACCTTTTACCTTTAGGGGCAGGGGTGTGTGGCCTAATTGGTAAGGTGCCTGTTGTGTAAGCGTGGGGACCTGAGTTTGGATTCCTATCACCTACATAAAAATTGGGTGTCTCAGTGGTGTGCATCCATAACGGCGGCCTTGGGGGAGTCAGGAGGCAGGTGGGGCCCTGGAGCTCACTGGCCAGATAGCGTAGAGGACTGGACAAGCTCCAGTGTCAGTGGTAGACCCTGTCTCAAAAATTGAAGTGGAGTGTGATTGAAGAAGACATCGGGTGCTGGCCATGGACCCCACACGGACTCACACGTTCTGAGTCGTTTGCCCACAATAGACCCTATCATCTCGTCTCAGAACTCCAGCTTAGCCTCGACAGCTATGGCCATTGCTTAACCCAGCTCCGTACATCCTTCCGTTGTCTGACACTGGATAGCTTCGTCCTAGTTTCAGTTCTTTGTGGTTCTGGGACTGAACCGAGCCCTATGGATGCTAGACAGGCATTCTACCAGATGAGCTGCATCCTCAGCTCCCTTTTCTTCCACTTCGCAAGAGGATCCCAACTCTAACTCCTCTGGGGTCACTCTCCAAGTCCAGAATAATTTCTTACTGTTTCCTGCTAGAGGAAGCAGACTATTGGTGCTCCTTGGACCCTGTCTGCATCAAGACTGGAGGACTCCACTGAGCAGGTGGGGTTGTGGGACCATAGGTTTCCCCTAGAATGGGTTGCAATGAGCATCAGAGCCATGAAACAGGGTTGGAAATGGATGGGTCCCTGTGGGCCTGAAGGCAGCCTGGAGCTGGGACAGGGGTGTTCAGGGCTGCAGCGTTCTTTTTTCTTTTCTTAAATTTTTATTTATTCTGTGTGTCTGAGTGTTTGCCTGCATCTGTGGGTGTGCCCCATGCACATGCCAAGTTCCCGTGGAGGTCAGAAGGCACGGGATCCCTTGGAACTGGAGTTACAGATGGTTAGTGAGCTCCCATGTGGGTGCTGGGGACCAAACCAAGTCCTCTGCCAGAGCAGCAAGCATTCTCAACTGCTGAACCATCCCACCAGCCCCCAACCTTCTCTTCTTACTATCAGAAGAGTGGTTCTCAACCTTGCTCATGCAGTCTCTCATGTGGTGAGCCCCAGCCATAAAATTATTTTTGTTGTTACTTAATAACTGTAATTTGCTACTGTTATGAACCATATTTAAATGTCTGTGTTTTCTGACGGTCTTAGGTGACCCCTGTGAAAGGATTGTTTGAGAGCTACTGTCTAAAGGAACAGTGTGCTGTGTGACTCACCTGGCAACTAAATTTACAGGAAGATATTTCTTCCATCCAGGTTAACTCTTCACATGGGTTTATTGCTAATTACATCATTCTTCTTGGCACCTGGGAGTGTAAGTCTGTCTTCAGGGTTCAAACTCCTTTGCTACCTTGTTGGTAGAAGCAGATAACAGGTCCCCATAGCACACTGGGGCTCCTTGTCTCCTAAATTACATGCCAGGCCCATCTTTACTCAGAAGCTGTAGCTCCCAAGTGGAAGAGCTGGCTCAGTAGTTAAGAGCACTGATTGCTCTTCCAGAGGACCTGGGTTCAATTTACAGCACACAACTATCTGTAACTCCAGGATCTGACACCTAATAAGGTAGGACCCTTCCTAATCTCAAGACCTTAGCTGGGCTGGGCTGATGACTCAGGAGGACCAGCCTGGATGTGTGTAGGAATGCCTCTCAATGCTAGTAGGACCAAGTCACATCAGAGTGTCAATAAAGGGTCCCTTCATTGACAACCTGCCCAGCTGTCTGCTCCATGTGTGGGAATAAAGCCCTAGACTTGGAGTGTTTTATAGCCTTTCCTTGGATATTTATTTCTATTTTCTAAATAAGACAACTGCTTTTCTTATTTTTAAAGGTATCAACTCTGCCTCCCTGAACTACTTTGAGAATTAAAAAAATATGATATATATGAGTAGTTATTATTATTTACTATTATTACTGTTATCAACCTGTCAGTGATAGAGCTGCAAACAACTTGAAGTATTAGATGGCTGAGGAGTAGGTGGCAGAAGTATTAGCTCGGTATACCCTTGAATGAGCCAGTACGTTTGTCTTGGTTAATAGCTATGTGGTGAGCGAGGCTCCGTCCAGTTAAGCTTTGATAGAATGGGAGGAAACTGGAATCATCAGGCTGTGTGCAGAGGCTGGCCTCAGTGTGAGATTAGAATTGACTTCTCTGGGGACCAGGAAAGTAAAAGATGAAAAGAGAGGTGCGTGCGTGTGTGTGCGTGCGTATGTGCGTGCATGTGTGTGTGTGCATGTGTGTGCATTTGTGCATACATGTGTTTGTGTGTATGTGCGTGTGTGTGTTCATGTGTGCGTGTGTACATGTGTGCGTGTGCATGCGTGTATGTGTGTGTTTGTGTGCGTGTGTGTGCATGTGCGTGTGTGTGCATGCATATATGTGCGTGTATGCACGCGTGTGTGCATGCATGTGTGTATGTGTGCATGTGTGCATGTGTGCACGTGTGTATGCTTATGTGCATGTGTTTGTGTTTGCGTGTGTTTGTGTGCATGTGTGTGTGTGTGTATGTGTGTGTGTATACCTGCCCTGGGCCCTGATCAGAGAGGCAGAAGGGAATACTGTATAGGGAGCAGGATGCTCTCACTTCTCTGGCTTGCCCGTCTCTTGCAGGTGCATCTCCGCTCTGCCAGACGTCTCTGTGAGCTCTGCTGTGCCAACCGGGGCACCTTCATCAAGGTGGGCCAGCACCTGGGGGCTCTGGACTACCTGCTGCCGGAAGAGTACACCAGCACGCTGAAGGTGCTGCACAGTCAGGCCCCACAGAGCAGCATGCAAGAGGTCCAACAGGTCATCCGGGAAGACCTGGGCAAGGAGGTACCTTGTTGTTCTGGAGCAGGGAGGGACCGGAACAAAGGGGAGCCCTTACATAAGAGTTCCTGCTGTCTGGGCCTAGGGTACTGAGTGGCCATCACTGATGTGGAATCAGGTGTCTCAGCAACATTTAGTGCTAAGCTAGAAGCTAGAAGGAGCCTCAGTGACCATCAGGAAAAAAATATCAGCTAAAATATGAGATGTCCGTATTCAGAAGTATTGGCTGGTGACCTAAGGTGCCTTGGATGCTTTGACCTAATACTGTCTGTCAGCTCCTCGGGGTTTACTGCATGCTGATGAGTGTCATGTGTGACACTGTCACAGTTAGTCCTCACAGCAGTGTGAGGTGAGAACTAGTGCAGACTCTGTCAGCTGAGGGATAAGACATTGTGCTAGGATGCCATCAGCAGACTGTCCAGCTCACTGCATTGTCCAGCTCACTGCATTGTCCAGCTCACTGCATTGTCCAGCTCACTGCATTGTCCAGATCACTGCATTGTCCAGATCACTGCATTGTTCAGCTCACTGCATTGGCCAGCTCACTGCATTGGCCAGCTCACTGCATTGGCCCGCTCAGTGCATTGGCCAGCTCACTGCATTGGCCCGCTCAGTGCATTGGCCAGGTCTGATTCTATGGGGCCTGGGTCAGGCACAGATGCCTCCAACTCTGAGAATGATTCTTCCAGAAGGAGGGAGAAGGAATGAACGGCAGACCCGACTTAGGGCTGGAGTCAGGGAGAAAGCTGGAGGCTAGGAGGGGCAGCAGGGTCAGGGTTGACCTGGTGCTAGCCCGGCCTGCCTTTGCTTCTTGCTGAGACTGTTGGCCTCTGGCTTCCAACAGTGTGAGATTCACCTCCCTCCCAAGCTAAAACGAAAGAACTCACTGTAATAACAGTGCTGAGGCATCACTGCTGGCATGTGGCAGCTCAGCAGGGGTGCATGTGAGAGAGGGGTGGTAGAAGATTAACCCCTGGAATCATCTGGGCGAGGGGTGGGGCAAGAATAGGTCAGTGGCTTCTTCTAGACCAGGCCAGGGCAGAAGGAAGTGACAAAGTCAGAGGTGTCAGCAGTCACAGTGGGCCAACCAGCTGGCTGCAGGATGTCTGGGCTTGGAAGATGTCTCCTGAGTACTCAGGCCGACTTCTCCAGCTTCCTCTAGCCACGTAGCCCTAAGCCTAGCGGCTGTATGGCTACTGCCTCAGTTTGCCTGTAGTTCTCTTGAGAGAGTGCTGTCCAGGTCACAGTTCTGAGCGGCTGTCCCTCATTGCTGGGGAGCTTAGAAACCTCTGGAGCCATAGGTACTCAGGCAGTCCCCCCACTCCCTGGGAAGGTGGCACTTGTTCCCTGATGACACGCTTTTCCATCTGTGGGTGGAGGGGAGGGGAAAGGGGCTGTGTGGGAGGCAGGGTAGGTGAGTGTGGGGGTGTGAGGGCGGAGGAAATCACTCACTCTGTGCTCTCTCCTCCTCCAACCCCTCCCATGACACTGTTTGGGAAGAACTCTCTCTTTAAGGACAGCATTGACAGGCTGCGCTAATTCCTGCCCCCTCCAACTGCAGGCCTTCCTATGGCAGCTGGGCTCTGCCCCTTGTTTCCAGGATATAGAAGCTGAATATCATATATCACCCTTTTCCTAGCTCCCCAGTCCTTGGCTTGTCAGCCAAGTAAAGTTTAAGATCATCCCAATTTCAAAGACTGTGTGAGTATGCCTGCTTCTCAGACTACAGCAAGGGTGGGCAAGAGCAGAGGATGCTTTCATGTGTTTCTCCAGGACCCTTTCCATCCACAGAGTCCCTGAACATCAGTTGTACACTCAAGCCATTTCCGGTTCCAGGTAGTTTGGGCTGGTCTAAGAGGGTATCTCCACTCTAGGGATGGTGCATAAGACGGAGTCTACAGCATCCATGGACTCTTAACTCCATGGTTACATTTGGTTACAGCTGAATTCCAGCTCCTTGACATCAGGTGGTACTATCAGTGTAGAGAAAAGGTCATAGGAGGGCTTCATTTGGCTAAGTGAAGGTCAGCAGAAAGTAATAAGAGAAGGCCCGAGCTGGGCAGTGGTTGCGTGCTAGTTCCAGGACAGGCTCTGAAGCTACAGAAAAGCTCTGTCTTGAAAAAAACCAAAAAAAAAAGAAAAAGAGTTGGTCCCTAAAACCCTTGGATCAAGTCAGCCCTGTTCCCTGACTACCCTTAGGGCGACAGGTCCACATGCAGTACCTTTCTTGGCCAGCAGATGGCACCTAAGTTCACAAGTCAGGGGTGTGTGTTGGAGCCCCGCCCCTTTCCTGCCAAGGGATGCCCTGGGAATGAGATTCAGGCTCTTTTTATTCTTGGGCATGTCCCAAGGAAGCCAGACTAACACCTCTTCACCATGAAGGGGGCAGGTGCAGGCCTAAGTCACGAGGCTGTTAGCTGTTTTGTTCTCTAAAGGTCTGTGTTTTAAAGGCTTGGGCCCTGGACCCTGGCATTCTACCTCTAGTAGAAAGGCCCCCTGGGAGGACCTTAGGCTATCAGGAACTGTTGTAGTTACTTTTCTTATTGCTGTGGTAAATACCTGATAAGAGACAACACCAGGACGAAGGGGTTTATTGTGGCTCTCGGTCTGAGGGCACACACAGTACGTCATGAAGTCCATCATGCATGGTGGCAGGCATGGGAGGCCATCACAGTGAACCTGTAGTCAGGAAGCCTGTGACAATGAATGCTGCTCCTTAGCTCTGCCTCCTTCTCATTCAGCTTGGGACCCCAGCCCCCCACAGGCCTTTCAATGTGGGTCTTCTTACCTCAATTAACCCAATGTAGAGGATTCTTTACAGACACACNCCTTGAAGGGAATTGTTAGCCCCTTCTGGTCTCTGTCTGTTTCCTAATCCTGAGGCAAGAATTCTGCACCTCCTGCCCCCACCCAGTCTTTGGTCTCAGGTATGAATCCTCTGGACAACCATGAAACCATCCTTACGTCTTCTTCACCTTGGAGAGGTACCCTCTGGGGCCTCCCACCAGTTCTAACAGCCTTTTAGATGGATCAACACTGTTTCCTTCCTTCTTTTTTCCTTGCTTCTAGAAACAGCTGGAATATGTGAAAAAGGAACTATTTTTAGACCCTGATGTGGCCAATTACGGTTTTACCTCATTCCAGACCCCATGGCGGGAGATAGACTGATCTATGTAATAAATGCCTGGTCACACTCAGAGGCTGAGAACTATAAACTGAGACTGCTCCAACCTGAATAATCACATAGAAACTATATTAATTACAACACTGTTTGGCCTATTAGCTCAGGCTTCTTATTAACTAACTCTTACATCTTAAATGAACCCATTTCTATTAATCTGTGTATCGCCGTGAGGCTGTGGCCTACCAGTAAGGTTCCAGCGTGTCTTCTTCCTTCTGCAGCTACATAGCGTCTCTCTGACTTCGCCTACTCTCTCTATATCTCTGTTCGGATTTCCTGCCTTTATTCTGCTAAGCCAACGGCCCAAACAGCTTTATCAACCAATAAAAACCACACGAATACAGAAGGACATCCCACATCAGAGGACCATGAGTTTGAGGCCAGTCTGGGCTGTATAATGAAACTTTGTTGAAATACAGAAAAGCAAAACAGAGCAATCAAAGGAGAAATGATGGAGGTTTATTGTTGTCATAGAATATAGATTTTCACCTCTGGGACTGTGTGAGAAGCTAAAGAGAATGAGGTCACTGGCTAGAGTCTAATGTGGGAATGTCTTTGTTAGGGGAAGCACTTGTGTGGCTGATGTCCTCCGGAACATGTTAATGTCAGTCTTCTGCCCTTGAACTCCACTGTCAGGAGTGTAGGAATATAGAAGCGACTTTATTTTGTGGCTTCCCATCGCTGCCAGGGTTGAGTGCATCATGTTTTCATGAGTGTAAGATGTTGCAGGTGTTTAATGTTCTTGGTGGAATACATGCCTGGAGTTTCTATGGAGACTCAGAAGAGATCTTGGGGTGTCAATGAGGATGAGGTAGATACTCCCACAGGAACATGTGGAGGATGGTTTGTTTCTCTTGTTTTTCTCTGGTTGGATCGAAAGTTCAGAAGAAGAGAGAAGAAGCTCCTGTCCCAAAGATGTCAGTTGATTATTCAACCTGGGGGTAGTGGCCAGAGAGACAACACGGTGGGGTGCAAGACCAGCCAGAACAAAGACAGAAAGGAAGGGCAGGTAGGGGAGGGGATAGCCTGGGTAGGGACACACAGGACTGCAGCTGGCTCAGGGCGACCTTGGTGGGAAGTAGGACAAAATGCCCTTTGCAGGTAGCCCTTCCTTTAGGCTCTTAGCTCTCTGCCAAGGCTGGGGACATTTTCATTCCCGTGTTACTCTGGGTTAGTCAGAGAAACTGAACAGAGATGAATATATGTATTTTTATATGCATGTATAATATGCATGTATGTAAATACATAGAGAGATACATTGGCTTTTTAAAAATTGGATATGTGATTATGGAGGTTAGCAAGTCCAAAGCTGGCAGAGTGGCCCTGCCAGAATCTCTGTAAGAGCCAGTGCTGTAGTTCAGGTTCAAATGTGAAGGCCATCTGCTGGCAGAGTTCCGTCTTGCTTCAGGGATATCAACTAATTGCACGAGGCCCACTCACATATGGAGGGCAACCTGTTTTCCTAATAAATTGGATGGGAAGGTCTGTAATCCCAGAACTGTGGAGGTGGAGACAGGAGGATTGAGAGTTGGAGGCCAGCCTGGTCTACATAGTGAGACAGTGTCTCAAAACCCAAGGGCCAGCTTTTGGATTTCCAGTGTAGCTCTGTGGGAAAGTGCTTGCCTAGCTTTCGCAAGGCCCTGGCTTTGACCTCAGCACCAGACAAAAGAACCAAAGAGAAAATTCCATCTAGAGTAGCATTCGCTCTGGTGTCTGGGCACAGGCCGGGATGGTGCCCAGATAAACCTCCCCAGTTCTTCACGTGGCCCTCGAGGTGAGCCATGTGCTTGGGCCCCTGGTCCTGCTCTCACACGACACTTGATGTTTGTATTGAAACGACGGGCAGGAGCTAAACTCCCTGTTGGTTTATTAGCCTTGCGGTGTTGGGCTTCCTAGTTCCCATTTCTTTTCTTGCAGACTCTGCTGAGGGTGGCCTTGCTGTGGGTGAGCACAGGTAGACTGAACACAGGTGCCCATCTGTCTGCCCCTGTCCTCCTGTTATGCACATGTTATTTCCTGAGCCCCTCCTGTGCAGGTATGGTGTTAGCCCCTGGGAGTCCTTGCTCGGCTCCTTGTTCCCGGTGGGTGCTCTTTCCTGGCAGGGGCCCGATGATGTCAGCTTGCCTGTTCTCAGGTCTCAGCTAGCCTCACTGGCCCGCAGTCATCTGTAGATCCCATTGTTGGGCTCAGCTGTCCTTTGACCTGCTTCTCCTGGCCTGAATGCTACCCTTGTTTGTCCTGGCACCTGGCTTGTCTCCCCAGAGTGTCTCTAAGAAGGCCACCAAGGGAGTGTTCTGGGAACAGAACAGAAGGATCAGTGTGGGGAGGGAGGAGAGTACCCCTCCTGCAGGCTTGTCCTCGTCCTGCCTTCCCGGCAGATCTTGATAAAAAATACATTTATATTAAAAACACAATGAAGAATAAAAAACATTTTCCCCCAATAATGCCGAACATCAAAAGGAGATTTTTATCAATTATGAGAGGGAGAGATTTTGGCCACAAAATGGTAATTTAATGAGTAGGAGACGGATGGCGGGAATCGTTAATGTCAGCCACAATGGATGGCTTGCCATTAGTTACTGGAGGAGAGGAGAGGTGGTGGCTACACAGCCTGGTTGGTCTTCTTTTGATGTTTGATGTCCCCCAACTCCTGCCCAGTCCTCCTCAGTCTGCTCCTTCCTCTCTGCCTGCTGAGTCTTCTCTCTAGTCTCCCTCTGATTACTGCAACTTTTTTTTTGAGACAGGGTCTCACTATGTAGCCCTGGCTGTTTTAGGTCTCACTATGTAGGCCAGGCTGACCTCGAACTCACAGAGATCCACCTCTGAATGCTGTGATTAAAGGCGTGCCCCACTATGCCTAGTCTATTGTAACTTCTTGATGAGTCATATCTAGCTGGGCTCATGTGGCCCTCATGGCTGTCAAGAGAACCCCACAGTGAGAAGAGCAGGCGTCGCTGAACCTCTTAGTCTTGCAGCCTGTCCTGCCTGGGCCACCCTGGGCTCCTGTCCTTTTATTTTTATTTTTTGCTTTTAGATTTATTTGTTTTATGTGGAAGAATCTTTTGCCTACATGCATGCCTGGGACCCATGGGTGGTTAGAGGTGGGTGTCAGGATCCCCTGGGATGGCATTAGAGCATCGTGTAGGTGCTGGGGACTGAACCTGAGTCCTCCACGAGCGTCGTGAGTCCTCTGACTGCTGAGCTGCCTCCCACATCAGCCCTGTGTCATTCCATTCTCGTCTCCCCATGTGCTCCCTGGATTTGTTCCCATTCTTTGAACCTCTGTGTCTAGCCACCATCATGACCTAATCATGGCCTGCTAGGTTAGCCATGATTTCAGGAGGGGTCCTGAGCTTCCTGGGAGATGTCTGTGGTTTCCTCGGATACCCTGATCAGGATCAGTGACCCTTTTTTTTT
>LOJH01003026.1:18527-35186 GCA_001685095.1 Ellobius talpinus
GTCATTTTCCAGTACTGGCTCTCTCATGGTGCCCAACTTGGACTTGGTATACACTAGGTATTAATACATATTGTTCAATGGAATTCTAGAATTGGGTTGTTTCCATTTTCTTGAAACCTTCACTAACCTCCCCAGGCAGGTTAGATGGACCGTCTTGTAGATCTGAAGCACATGACATAGACCCAAATCCTGTGCCTTGCCTTGCAGTCTGGTCATCTCTGCACTGGCATCTTGTGATCTCCTCAGGGCACTGCCCAGAGCTTGCATCCAGAAGTGCTTAGCAGTGGTGTGTTAGGTGAATGGAGAGTCTATTCAGTTTGGAATTGGAGTCTTGCTTGAGTTCCAGATGCTCTGTGCCATCCTGGGTACGATCTTTCTAGCTGTGGTTCCCCCATCTGTAGGTGGGATGTTGGAAGAACCTGTGCGTTAGTAGGGCTGTGGTAAGGACTGGAAGATATAGGAAGTTTGGAAATGCTTCAATTCAGGACCTGGGGCGGGGCAGTGATGTTTTAGGTAAGACCTCAAAGGCACAGACAAGAGCAAAAACTAGATCACCAGGATCTTGTCAAATGAAGAAGCTTCTACACAGAAAACAGTCAACAGATTAAAGTGAATCCACAGAGTGGGAGACAGTATCTGTAGGCTATCTACTCAATGAAGGCATAAAATCCACAGTAAAAACCCCATACCCAACCTCAATAGAAAAAGAAAAAGACTTATTAAGAAATATATGTGATGTATGTTCCCTCAATCCCAGCACGTAGGAGGCAGAGGCAGGAGAATTTCTTTGGGTTCCAGGCCAGCCTGGTTTACATAATGAGTTCTTGGCCTAACAGAGCCACATAATGAGACCCTGTCTTGAAAGCAAGAACAAGTAACAACAAGAAATATGCAGGTGATCACAAAAGACACAACACACATGGCTAATAAGTATTTGAGCAAAACACTCACCGTTGCTAATCAGTGTAGTGTATGCCCAGCAGAAGGCGGAAACCAGAGGATTCCTGTAAGTTGGCGTCCAGCCTGAGATGCATAGTGAGTTCAAGTGTAGCCTGGGATACACAGCAAAAACCCTGCCTCAGCCTTCAACCTCTTCACAACCCATCTCCTGAAAACGAGATACCTTACCCCAGTTAAAATGACACTAGCCAGAAAGATAAGGACATAGAGAACAGGGAATTCCCACACTTTTCTCCCTGTCTGAGATAGGATCTTGCTGTGTGGCCCTTGCCTACCTGGAACTTGCTGTGTAGACTAGATTACTCAGTTTTCCCAGGTTCTGAGGTTATTGGTGTGTTTCAGTATTCCCTGCCTCTTCTGCATGTTCTGATCTACTGTGGAAAACAGTGTGGAAGTTCCTCAAGATGCTCGGATGAGACTACCATACGATTCGGTGGTCCCATTGCCGGGTTCATCTCTAAAGAAGTCAGCATGAAAAGAGACATCCTTATCGTCAAGCAGTATTCATGAGAGCCAAGATCTGGTACCCATCTAAGTGCCCAAAAGAAAATGTGGTGCATATACACAAGAGAAGATTCTCCAGCAACAAAAAAGAATGAAATTTTGTTATTTGCAGCAACATATCATTGTGAGATCATTGTGTTAAGTGAAATGAGCCAAGCATTGAAGGGCAAATACTGGCAGGTTTTCTTTCATATATGGAAGCCAAAGAAGTTCACCACCTGAAAGTAGCCAGTAGAATAGTCACCAGGGGTGGACAAGGGTATGAGGAGGTAGGGCTATGGAGAGGCTGGCTGAGGGTATGGAGCCGCAGTTTGATAGGAGGAAAAGCAGTAGCGTTCTCCAGGCAGGTGGCTGTATCTCACAGTATTATACTGTGTATTTCAGATGTTCTCAATTTATGAAAATGAGGACCGGTTCAGGTGATGGACATGCTCATTGCTCTGATTTGATCATCACCTGTTGTATGTGTGTATCGAGATGTCATCTCTGTACCCTCATAAGTATGCACAATTAGTACGTGTCAATTAAAAAACAGACACTGCCATCCGCAGCACAGGGCCTGCTGTAGGGTAAATGCCAGGAACTATCAGCTGTGCTTCTGATGTATTGAGCCCTCAAAGCATATGCAGGAACCTTCTGGTTCCTGGGTCTTCTTGGGCTTTGACAAACAGCTATTTTCTTTGACACTGTCGGTACATAAGCAAGTAGATTAGGCGGAAGCAACCCATAAGAACCCTGACTGACAGGTCATACAGATTTAGAAGCCTTCTTGTTCAACCCCAAAAATCCTAAGTGAGGAAACTTGCATGGTGTGGCACAACCGGGGGACAGAATGGGGACAGAATGGGGAGTCGAACTCGTGTCTCCCTGCTTTTATCTGGTGTTCTTCCTCCTGGACTGTCATGGTCCAGAGTGGAAATTTAGTACCTCAGAGAGAGGCTGGTCCTGAGGAATCACTGGATCTCAGGACCAAAAGAGCCTTCACTCCTCCCTTGAGACCCTGTGGTCTCCTGTGGACTTTGAAGAAAATATATTTTCATCCATCTATCCCTCCAGGCCACAGAATCACTGATGTGTAGGGGTAGGCATCTATCTGCCCTATGCTGGATAATCCCAGCTTTCCACCCCCTCCTCTGACTGCAGTTCCAGATCTGAGAAGAGACATCTCTGTTGTTTTTGCCAGGCTGCCCAAGTGGGTGTCTTGAAAAGACAGAGTCATTCTTCCGCAGTTCCAGAGGCAGCTGGGCCTGAACCACACACACACACATACCTGCAGGATTTGGGGAGGGTCTGCCCTTTCTCATCAACTCCTGCCAACTGCTGCCAATCTCAGGAGTTGGTTTGCAGTTGCGCAGCCTGAACCTCAGACTCCTTTGTCACCTGGCCCTTTTATAAGGCTATTCCTCACTAGATTGAGGGTCCACCTTGTTCCAGTATGACCTCATTTGACTTAGCTAATTGCAACTCAAGGATCTTAATGTACACGATGAAGTTCTAGGGGAACATGAACCTGGGGAGGGGCAACTTTAGTGGAGTTTTTTCGTCCAGACCGTAGGCTCCCTAATAATGGCATGGAGACTATTATTGATTATGAAAGGCTGACTGATAGCTCAGGCTTGTTTCTAACTATCTCTCAGAACTTAACCCATTTCTATTAAAATCTACATTCTGCCCTGCGGCTCGTTTACCTCATTCCTGTATTGTCTATCCTGCTTTCCTGCTTCCTTTGTGTCTCCACCCTTCTTCCTAGCATCCTCTGTGCCTGAAAGTCCTACCTTGCTATTGGCCGTTCACCCTTTCATTAAGCCAGTCAGAGTGACACATACTCACAGTGTACAAAAAGATGATTCCAGAACGCTTCGGCGTAGTCTTCTTGAGTTTTAGTGTCTCTCCTCTCAACCTCTTCCTGCACGTCGTCCTCACTACAGTTAGTTTTCTCCAGGACCAGATGACCCTGGCCATTTCCACTCTCTTTACAGCTTTGCCCCCAGGAGAGAATGAGCTGCCCTATTTCATTTTGTAATATTACAGATCAAGACTCTTAATGTGGCCTCAGCCAGGTGCTATACAGGGTTCGGTAATTGTCTTCTTGGTATTAGTTCATTTCCGTTGCTATGACGAAACATCTGACAAAGCAACTTCAAGATAGATTTATTTGGCTCACAGTTCATGGGCGCAGGCAACCATGGGAAGGAAGTCATGGCAGCAGGTGTGTGAGGCAGCTGCTCACATTACATTTGTAGCTAAGCTGCAGAATGAGATACATGTTTGTGCTCAGCTTGTTTTCTCCTTTTTATTCTGCTCGAGACCTCCTCATCTCTTGTGATTGTGATTCGCCAGTTAGGACGAATTGTCTTACCTCAGTTAACTCAATCTAGAAACTCCCTCAGATATGCCCAGATTTGTCTCCTAAATGATTCTAGATCCTGTCAAGGTGACATCCTCACGTTCATACTTCCTAGTTGAAGAATCAGAGTCCCTGAGACATTAGTCGGGGGCTATATAGTCAAGTATATATAAGTGAACTCAAAGGAGAGATAGATAGTGTGTGTATGTGTGAGTGTGTGTTCTCGAACAGGTACATGTGCATGTAAAGCCTGGCACCGATCTGAAGATGCCTTAGGCAGAGTGCACAGGGAAGAACTAATAGAAGGTACCTGTGAGTGTCATAGGGGGTGGGTTTGTGGAGTGGGACAGGATTGGTGCTCCTTCCTCCTACCAGCCCTTAGATCTCAGAGTGTGAGTGTTACCAGCTGGGCAGGGGTAGTGGAGAGATGTTGTGGTCATGCTCTGGAGGGAGCTGGCAGCTGTCTTTGAGCCCCCCAGAGCTGCCAGAGGGCCTGCAGCATCCTCATCACCTCCCAGAACAGAGCCTGTGAACTCCCTCGCCTTGATAGCCAGAAGGGGAATGTTTCTACGGGCTGCTGGGGGCTAGGCCAGAGCAGCGGGTTCTCTCCTCTTGAACCAAAAGTGGTTTCGTTGTTGGTGATGGTTCAAGAAGAGACGGCTAGTGGTGGGGTTTAGGCTCTGCCAGTCTGCCATAGAGCGTAGCTGCCAGACTGTACCTCACCACATGCTGGGTGTTCTTCTCAGTTTGGGCTCTCCCGGAAGTGAACTCCAGGATAAGCCCTTCCAGAGAATTTTTTGGAGAAGTCAGGGGTTGCCACGTGGGAAGTGGTCATGTGACTGCAGGAAGAGGAGGCAACTGATGTCCCTGTGCTCTTAAACCAGCTGCCATTGTGGGCAGGGCGGACTTAGTCTTGTGGAGTGACTGGGAGGTGGGGTCAAAGGGAACAAAGATTTTAATGCTCCAGCCTCTTAACCTCCTTACTTATGGCTGCCACTAGGGATGTCAGTTCCCAAGACTGTAGTCAAGATGCTCACATGGAAGGGCAACTGGGAAGAGGCAAGATCCAGGGAGCAGGTGGGGCCCATTTCTTCATTCTTATGTGAGGGGAAACCCATTTTTGCTGATGGCCAAACAGTTCAGAGAGGACAAAGTCACGAGCCTGAGGAGAGTCTTGGCTCCTAACTCCAACACTTTCTGGCTGGTGCTTTACACGGATATTCCTGTCCTGGCCGGGTACTGCTTTCCTGTGATTCCTAAGAGAGTGGGCAGGCAGATGAGGGACTGCTGCTGTTCCTGCTGCTTCTGCTGCTCCTGCTGCTGCTGCTGCTGCTGCTGCTACTACTACTATTTATTTGTTAAGTGCTTCCTCTGTCTGACATGGACACTGGTGTTTTCAAGCACGTGGCCTCATTTAGTCCCAGAGCAGCTTGGTAAGGTATGTTTGGGGTCCCCCAGCCCATTGTTCTTAGATGTGGAAAGTGAGACTTAGAGACATTGGATGAATGAGAGTCACACAGCAGCGAATGAGCCAGGGACTGGGCAGATGAGCTTGGTCAATGCGGCATGACTCCAGAGACACACCCACTTTAGTTAGGCTGCCCCTAAGAGGAGGTAGGCCTGGTTCAAGGCCACTGGGTTGAGCCAGCACCTAGTCTGGTGAAACTGATGATACTCAGTCAGGAGAAAGTGAGGCTGTTCTCCTTGCTCTGGTCTCTCCTGGGTCTGCTATCTTGCCTTCTATGCCAGGCTATCCTTGACCTGTTACCTGAGGAGCCAATTAGCTGTTGGCTAAGTGGAGGCCTCAGGAAGTGCAAGGACAGATGGTCAGGCACTGGTGTGCGCCTCTGGAGAAGCCTCTGTTCTGTGTGCAAGCTGTGGTTGGAGGGAGGGGTGCTCTCTTCCAGGAAGAGCCCCCCATCATTGTTTCTCCTCACCTGCTTTCCACCTGATGTTGCCCTTGGGCAGCAGAGGGAGGTGCGCTCTGCATGTCTAGCTGATTTATGTTCACCACTGAAACAATAATGTTTAATCTGGAAAGGGATAATCAATTTTTTATGCTGATTATGAGTCAGCCAGGTGGGCCTGCTGCTTCATTTATGGAGCTTCAGGAACAAATCCATTTCCTAACTTGGGCATGTGTGGCAATGTGTGCTCCGGAGGTCCTGCTTCAAGGAGAGCCCCTTCTTGGGGCCTGTACCCCATGGGAGAATAAGTGTGTGTGTGCCTGTGCATGTGAATGCATGCACATGTACATGCATACATATGCATTCACATATATGTGCGTCCATATATTTGTGCATGTATATTTGTGTGAATGTATGCTCCATATGCATGTATGTGTAGGTGTATGTCTGTCTAAATGTGCATGTATGCACCTATATTGCACATTCACATATGTGTCTATGTCTGCATGTGTGAATGTGTATATATGTCTGTGTGTATACACATACAAATGTCTGTATGTATATATGTGTATTGTATCTGCATGTTTATGTGTGTGTGTGTGCATGTTTACATTTCTAACCAGGGAAATAACCTGATGCCTAGTGGTGGTCCTATTTCATGGATGTTTGTATGAGTGCACATGTACACTCGTGTGTATACACATCTCATCAGGGAGGTAGCCTGACTCCAGATGGAGAATCAGACTTGGGTATGCATGTGTATTTGTACAGGGGCATATAGTATGTGTCAACTTATGTGCCTGTGTGCATTCATCTTTAACCAGGGTGTAGAATGAATCTAGGTAGAGATTCAGGTATATATGTTAGTTGACCGTGTGTACCTATATGTTGCTGTGTGTATGTTGACTGCTATGGACCTTGAACATAGTTTGGAAATTTCAAGTTAGAAGGAAAGGGTTGCAACTTCATGGGATTGGAAAGGTCAGTGAGTCTTTCTTTTCTCACTCCTTCATCCCTCCTAGATTTCTCCTGTTTATTCTCTCTGCCCGCCAGCCCTACCCTCCCTTTCTCCTGCATTGCCATTGGCTGTTCAGCTCTTTATTAAACCAATTAGGTGTTTTAGACAGGCAAAGTAACACAGCTTCACAGAGTTAAACAAATGCAACATAAAAGAATGTAATACATCTTTGCATCATTAAAACAAATGTTCCACAACATAAACAAATATAGCACATCTTAAAATTATATTCCACAACACAGGACATGACATAGAGAGAATGAGCAAGAAGGCTTTTGGGTACCCTACACAGGTGAAGTGTCCTGAGCTGGCTGCCAATTTAGGCAGGACACCGTGTGTCATGCTGGAGTGTTGTGGAATATTTCTTTACAATGTGTGAAGATGTGTCATTGTAATTGGTTTAATAAAGAACTGAATGGCCAATAGCTAGGCAAGAAGAGGTTAGGTGGGACTTCTGGGCAGAGAAAGAAGAAGATAAGATGAATCTAGGTGCTGGAGAGATGCCAGAGGATGACATGGAGAGGAAACATGAGGTGCAAGATGGAAGAGAGGTAAAAAGCCACAAGGCAAAATGTAACTAATATAAATGGGTTAATTTAAGTTATAAGAGCTAGTGGGACAAGCATAAGCTATAGGCTGAGCTTTCATAATTAATAAGTCTCCATGTTGTTTTTTGTGAGCTAGCGGACCAAAGAAAATTCTCTCTATACTAGAGGGGTCCCCCCAGGGAGGTATGTGAATCTTGAGTAGAAGCAGGGAGGGCAGTGTCTCTTAAGTCTGCCTAGCTCCAGTGTCCAAGGCTGGGGCACTGGGGTTTGTCATCCCCGACTCCTCACCTAGACATGAGCTTGTTGTGTGGTCCTGTGTTATGCAGTTGAACAAGCTTCCATGAGGGAGCTCATATCTTTTGGTTATGGGAATCACAACAATAAAACTCCAATGACACTTGCTTAAGTGTCCCAAGGAGAAGTCCATAGTGTTCTGGATAATAAGTTCAGGAGGTGAAGCTGGCCTGTCAGAGCAAGTGGTTTGGACGTTGTGAGCCAAGGGTAGTTAAGGGACAGAAGGACGTGACGTACACCTAGAAATTGCATATGCCTCAGGGCATAAGCACTCCGGTCAGGAACAAGACTGAGGGTGACTGCAGGCTGGGAGAAGTGAGCTGTGTGTGTTCAGGAGATCTGAGACCGGCAGCCATTCGTGGGCCCTGTGAGAAGCACAGCATGGTCTAATGTGTGATAGCTGGTCTGTGGAGCTATCTGGAAGACCAGTCAAGTGTCTTCATGGTCATCCAGGCAAGAACTGTTGTTCCTTGGACCAAGGTTGGGGTGCTGGAGAGGATGGGTTGGCATACTTGAGGACTGAATTAAATGTGTTTGTGTGGGTGGGCATTGCAGGAGAGGAAGGTGCCAGGATCCACCCTCATTTCTTCTTCCCCCTCATCCCTTTTAAAATCACATTTGTGTGTGTGTGTGTGTGTGTGTGTATACACATGTGAGGTCAGAGGACAACTTATGGGAGTTGGTTTTCTCCTCTCAACATGTGGGACCTGGGGATTGAAATGATGTCACCAGGCCCTGGAGCAAGCACCTTTACCTACTGAGCCGTTGTGACACTGGGTCCTGGCTGCTCTCCTCACTTCAGAATCGCTAACTCCGTCAGACCTACTGAGTCTCTTATGCCATGTAAGAGCACATTTACAGCTTTTGGGTTGGGAACACAGGCTATTTTTCTGCACACCCCAGGCCAGGAAGGTCCATATTTTGTCTTTCACAGTTCATATTCTCTTTGTCACGGTGACTCAACACTGCCTGATATGAGGGGAGCTGTGCAGATGGGCATGTCGTTGGCAGCTTGGCAGGGAGGTCAGTGACCCTCCAGCTATTCATGTGTGTATGCATGTATCCTTTTCTGTGTTTGTGGTGCATGTGTGTGTATGAATGTGTGCTTGTGTGTGGAGGCCAAAGGTCAACATTAGGTGTGTCTTCATCTATAGCTTTCCACATTTTTTCTTTCATTTAAAATAAAATATGAACATATCTCCTTATTAGGATGCTCAAGAACGAATAACATTATTTTCACTCCCTTCATGTGATAGAGAATACACTTGACCCATGTTGAGGGAGGAAAGGGATAAGGGCTCCCAAAGTGGGTGTCAAACAGCTCCACAAGATATCCCCATTCAACAAAGGACAGGATGCTCCTGATAGCATCGTCTCTGCTCTAAGTTTCGGCATCCTTTATTCCAACATGAATTAACTATTCTGTCCTTGTCACTCTTCGAGATCCAGGCAGTCAAACTCAGGCCGCTTCTGAGTCTGCAGACCATCCCTTTGAATGGTTACTGCCTTGATACCCTCAGCAGAGAGTGGGGTGAGAATAGAAGGTTGCACATATCAAAAACATACAAACATTAGTAAATGGCACTTGGACATAGGCCTAACATTATCAGACTTCCTCTTCAAATGACAGTGGGTAGGAGGGGCTGCCCCCCAAAGAAAGATCTTCAGTCATGGTAACATTTATGGCGATCCCATACGCAAAGGCGTGAGGGACCAGTGTTACTGTCATCTTGTCCTGCAGAGAGATGAGTTTGCAGATGAAAGCAGACACTATCTTTGGCTTAGGTTTTTCCTGGTTCTTCCCACTGTTAAACTGTGACATTCTGCCTCTCTCCTGCATTAGGTATCATTTTACTTAGATTAAGCGAAATAGATTAAAAAATGGTAGGAGAGGATGGGGAGATGGGACAGAACAACCCTGTAAGACATATAAAAAATACAAAAAACAGATGTAGTACAATACTTATAATAGAAACTGGCTGAAAACACTGCATGCTAACAGACGGTATGATACACAAGTAGGGTGAGAACAGACAAGAAAGGTCAGAGGTCACAGGCCTACACCAGGAGCCTTTCAATAGGCTGCTGGATGGACCGGACCTGCTGCTTTAGCCGAGAGCCTTCTCTGATGGTAGCAGAATAGGTGATGACGGGTCTGGAGACCCCACAGGCCCGTCCTAGGGCCTGCTAGGCGGTCACAAACACACAGGGGACATTCTTGTCTTCACACAGCGGTGGGAGGCGCGGAATGATCTCCAAGGGCTCAGCATCTGCTGCCATCACAATGAACTCAGAGGTGCCTCTGTTGACGGTTTTGGTGGTTTCATTGGTTCCTCTCCGAAGCTGCTGGTAGTTACACGACTGCTGACCAAGGTCCAGAAGCTTCTTGGTGAGGTGGGCATCTGTGAGGGGATCGGCCTGTGGATTCACATCAGCCTCATGGCTGTGGTGCACCGGCCTTGCTGTGATTGAGAACAGCCCACCTCAGACAGACTGAAACGCTGCACAGAAAGAGGAGCGGAAATCACTTTGTCATTTTTTTTTCTTTTTGAGACAGGGTTTCTCTGTGTAGCCCTGGCTGGCCTGGAACTCGCTCTGTAAACCAGGCTGGCCTCGAACTCATAGATCTGCCTGCCTCTGCCTCCTCAGTGCTGGAATCAATGGCATGTGCCACCACATCTAGCTCCCACCTTCTCTTTATGAGACAGGGCCTCTCTCTCAGAACACTTGGCTGTTTTGGTTAGATTGACTGGCTATCCAGCTACCTCTACATCTGCAGCTCCAGGATTATAGATTATAGGCACATGTGTTGGGCCCAGCCCTTTTTTTTTTGTAGATGCTAGGGATCCAAACTCAGGTCCTTTTGTTTGTTCAGAAAACACTCTATCCACTGGGCCGTCTTGCCAGCTCCATAGCTATAGCACACTCTTTCCCCTATGCTCTCGGTACTTCTGCAGCAGCTGAGCTTTTCTTCCTTTCAAATCCCTGCACTCCGTGTCTTCCTCACGTGGAAAGCGAGTGAGCCCAGAAAACTTGCTGCGTGCGTGCTCTGAATTCCTTGTCCTGGGCTCTGAGGCGTCGGAATGTAGCTTCAGCCTGCCACCACTTCCCAAAGCCCAGGAAGTCTGTCCAGACAGCCAATGGAGTGTCCGTACGTGAAGGACACCATGCTTCATACTCTTCATAACTCTCCCTGCTTCTCTTGTTTTGAGCCTAGGGACAGCTGAAGGTGGTTGAGAAGGCCTGTGGGGTTTGTGAAGCTGAGCCTGCTAGGGTTCAGAATTCACGAGCTGCACAGAACACTTGTGTCAAGTGATCATGAAAGACTCCGTCTCTATGGGGAGGGAGCCCAGGTTGGTCTGGGTTCTGAATTGGGAGCTGCTTGCCGTCAGATCCTTGGGTCTCTTGCTGTTGTTCAGTTCACAGTTCTCTCTCTGGAAGACTCTTCCTTCTCTCCTGTAACAACTTAGCTGACTCCTCAGTCTTCGGGTCTTATTCTGGTTATTTTCTAGAGAAGTCCTCTACCCATGCTCAGTTCCTTGAGAATCCTTCACAGTGTTTGTAAGGACCAGCCATTGTATTCTTCATTTGTGCTGAGTTGATAAATTCCTAACTGCCCCCATGTCCCTTTATGTCCTGCTGGTGACTTCAGTTGATGGTGGCTCCATTCATTTTGTACTTACTCCTCCTTAAGTCCCTAGTGACAACCACAATGTCCCACACATGTTAATCACTTAGGATTTTTTTTTGTTGTTGTATGTGTAAAAGAATAATGACTTTTGGTGACTATGTTGTACTCTGTAAAATGGGTTTGGTACTAGCTCCCCTAGCTAACTTCAAGAGGGAGTGGAGGGTTAGGTAAGAGTGCTCTCTTCAGATGTAACATGTTGCCTGTGGTTGACTCAAACATCCCATTCTTGAGAAGCTAAGTTATCCTGATGTTCCCTTGAGCATACCTAGCTTCAGAATCGAGGAAGTAGAAAGGCCTTTTGTGTTTCTGTGTGCCAGCTGGCTCTGGAAGGCAGAAAGTTCCAGACTTCTAGTCCTGTGTATTGGACCCACATCTCTGCTCTGTGGTGGGATGGATGCACATAGCCTGCTGAGGTGCACCGCGGCTTCAAGAGCGGCTCATTGCCTATGCTCTGATCACCCAGGGGACAGCTGTCAGGTTCTACCCTGGCTGGGGGGGCATGATTTCATAATCTTCTTTATCCAGTATCTCTGGTCCCAGAGACCTCTGTCACTGGCAGAGGCATATACATGCCACCCTCCAAGACTGTAGGAGTTATTAAGATGGGGAAGTTGAAGGATTAGATTTATGACAGGCAGTGGTGAATTATGAAGAATAATTTATCAAATGTCAGTGCCTGTAGCCTACAATTTGCAGAAGGTTTGCTTAAGCTGAGGAGATCTGATTGGACTGACCCTCCCCCCACCGCTAATGAGTGACAGCTCTAATGGGCTGGCTTCCCAGGCTGGCTAGCCACACTGGGTGTTTATCTGCCTTTTATTAATCATTATTAACAAAAAATTCCATAGAGTTCCTCCAGCCACAGTTCTCAAGCTACTCAGTGCCAAGGAGGCTCCCTTGGCTACCATGAAGGTACCGTGGTCACTTTGGGAGGTGTTTCAGCTATCGTGGTCAGTGGGAAGGTCCCAGGTTCCTTTTCCATGATGGGTACAGGAACCTCATCTATGCTTTAGCCATTCCCTATAGAAAGAACGTAACTGACTGAGCACAGTCCTGTGTCAGGCACTTGGGATACAGTGCTGTGTAAAACCCAGAAGCCTCTAGTTCAAGGGGGGGTGAGGGAAACTGAGGAAATAGAGGAGGAAGTGAATGTGCAGCCATGGCACCGTTCTCAAGGAGGGCTCAGGAGGATGTGTTCAGGAGAAGTCACTGAGTGGGTGACAGTGAGGCAGTGTGTGAGGGGAGGTGAGCCTTCCAGGTGGAGAGGCTAACCCGGGAGAAGACCTGTAGGGGCTAGGGAGGAGTCTGGAGTCTAAGGAAGCCTTCTGGTTGGGATAGAGGGAGGAGGTTGGAAAAGAGAACCAGATAGGCCCAGCCCTGGTGGACCTGCTAGGGATTCGGACCATAAGTACCTGGTGAAGTGATTTAAACAGAGAGACGTGGCACAGTCCAGTTGTGTGTGTGGTAGAAGATAGATCGGAGGAGCTAGAATCTAACTGGATGAGTGGGTTAGGAGGCCACTGTAGTCTCTGGGTTAATGAACACAGTGGTTTATATCATGACAGAGCTGGATGGAAACCAGCATCTCTGTCCCGTGCTCTGCATTGTACCACTGTGCCCTCGTGGCTGGAGCCATAGTGCAGGCGTTTCCTCTCTACTCCTTCTGCTGTTGTTGGGGGTCTAGGGTGTTCTATACTAACTATGTGTATGACGTCATGTGTCATTGCTCCAAGGCTATCTTGACAGTAAGTGTTTTATAGATGAAGGAGGAGGCAGAAGGGTATGTGGCCTGTTTGAGCTGGTACATCATAGAATCAAGATTTAAACCTGGTATTTGTTCATCAGCGCTTGTATTGGAATCTCCAGAGTGCCCTGTCCCTCAGGTCTGATTGTCCTGACCAGCTGTTGAACGTGTCTCAGAGGCCACCACACATTGTTCCTGCTCCTGGATGCTTGGTATTTGCCGCTATTCTGCAGGAAGAAAGACGCTCGGAGATGGGAGATGTAGCTCAGCTGATAGAGTGCTACCTAGCATGCAGAAACCCCTGACTTTGGTCCTCTGCATCACATAAACGGCTCAGTGGCATATGCCTGTAAGCTCAGCACTTGAGAGGCGGAGGGAAGGAGGTTCAGAAGTTCAGGGTCACCCTCAGCTATGTAATGAGTTTGGGACCAGCCTGGACTATCTGAGATTTTTGTCTTCAAAATTAAGCCAAAGTGAAAAAGAAAAAAAAATCTAATCAACAAACAGAAAGAAGACCAAACAAGAAGAGAAAGGAAAGATGCTTGATCTGAGTGGAAAGGCCCTTGAGAGAGCCAAGTAGGTGGATGATGCTTCAAGTCTGGAGCCATAAGCAACTGCAGGCATTGTGCTGCGTTGGCCTCCGCTCTGAAATGTTGCCAAGTTGACCTGAGATTCTGCTGCTGGCCTCCCATTCCCTCCAAGTTAGGTGATAGCAGCAGACAAGGGCTCTGTGCTGACGAGTTGCTCCCTCAGAGCCCCAGAAAGAATTCTGCAGATCATGGTGGTCCGTGTGTGCACATACAAGCTGTTCCTGCTCTTAGGGTTTTTCTTAGATTTCCATTGTGACTTTGAATGGGAAGTTGAAGATGGGGAGGTCTCGCTTTGAATGCAGAGGTGGAGAGGGAGAGACTTTGATGCGATGTCCTCTTGTTGGTCAAGCAGGGTCTGTGTGACCTCCCGGAGGTCTCCTTGCCTTAGCACAGCAGATGTGGCCTTCAGGATTCGGTGACGTGGTGAATGCATGTGAGGTGTCCGCTATAGCACCAAAGCTCAGCTGTGCTCTTCAGAGACGCGATTGTCTTCCTTCTGAGGTCTCTCTGGGGTCAGAAAGACTTTTTTTTAATTGGCTCATGACCTAAAGTTAACATGGTTTCTGTCACGTTCCAGCTCTGCATTAGGTGAAGGAATGGTGCATTGACCTGTTGGCAGTGGCTGCTTGGAGCTCTGTGTTGTGAGAGCTTGTAAGGCATCGTGGGGCTGCAGTAGCACCAAATGCTGCATGGATTAGTGATGTCTGGCATGGGTGTGGCTGGATGCATCGCTTGATTATCGCTGCAGAAAAAGTTAGCCTCAAACCCTGTGGCTTAAAACAAGGAGCATTTTACTTAAAGTTTCTGTGTGTCTGTGGTCGGGAGTTCAGGAGTAGCTTACTGGATGGATGATTCCGAACTGAGGTTGTTAAGGTTCTTCACAGAGACAGAACCAATTGGACAGATTTCAAAAGAGGTAAACTTTCAAGGGAAGATTCCTTAGGGGAACCGCTCATGCAATCATGGAGGACGAGAACTCCTGTGACAGGCTGGCTGAGACGGAGACCGGGGCTAGGATTCTGTAACTAGCCAGACTCAGCTGAAGTAGGAAAGCCTCAGAGCTGGAGAACCATTGGCTGTTTTCCATCTGTGGCCAAAGGCCTGGTAACCCAGGAGTGGGACTTGGGGAGACTTCTGGAGGAAGTACTGGGGTCCCCATGATCCTAATGTATACGGCCTGAGGAGAACATGGCCCCAACTCCAGAAGGGAGAAGGAAAAATCTCTTTCTGTCTGAACCCTCAGCCAAATGGATGGCACCAAGTTGGAGTTCAGATCTTCTCATTCTCCTGACCCCCAGGTCTCCCTTCTCTGCAAACATCCTCCCAGACACAGTCAGAGGACACTTTGCCAGGTCTTTTTGCGGGATTTAATCCAGTCAAAATGGCATTTAACACTAGTAACCACGTTCAGGGTTTCTCACGTGGCTCATGTCATGTCTAGAGCCAGAAGGTTTGTGTCTGGGGGGGTGTCTGTGTGCAGAAAGCCTGGCCCCTTACCATAGGAATGACCTGTGGTAGGACATCTGTTCCCTCCCCCAACCAAAAACAAAACAAAACAAAACAAAACTCCAAGAGAGGAAATGGGAGGGAGGGGATAGATTGACTGGAGGCTTATGTAATTTAGGAACGGGTCATGAATTCCAGTTCACACTTAAGTGAAGGGGAATAGACTCCTTAAGAGGAGGAACATTTAAAAACTCAGAACATATTTTAAAACCACTACAGGGGGAATGAGAATGCCCCCACTGTCACTCATTTGCTATCGCGGCCAAACATGACCTTTGAAGGGAAAGGCATTGCCGTGAAGGTGGGGCTGGGGGAACAGAGCATGTTCCAGAAGGAGAGCAGGAATTGCACAAACTGAATTAGCGGTAATGGAATGGTGTACCTGGGGCAAGTCAGTGGGACTGAGAAAAGCAGAGATGGGGGATGGGTTCCAGGTAGAGGTGATGGAAGGTGTCGGGGGTACATAGATATTATTTGTTCAAGGCGTTTTGCTAAGTCCTGGCTGGCTGGAGCTGTCCTGATTGCCTTAGGCTGAGGTTCCTTCTAGCTACTCTGTTAGCATGGACTGAGACTTTGCCTAGCTGACTTGAATGAATGGCAGCTGGAGCCCAGCCAGGTGTGGGGTGGGTCAGCTCCACAAGAGAGAGGCAGATGTTCTTGGTTGCTGATGCCATGGTAACCTGCTTCCCCCACCCACCAACAACCCTGCCGCATTGGTCTGTGTTAGGTGCCCAGGGCATCGTCCCAGCTCTTAGAGAGTTGTCTAGCCTTGGCATTTAGGCCTGCTTGAGACAGGCTCCTATTTTCACCTGGAGCTAGGCTGTCCAGGGCGTGGAAGATGCATTATATGCCTAGGATGATGGCATTTCTGAAGCTAAAATTGACCTGATGTGAATGAGTATGGGGACCATGGGGTGGGATATTTGATGTTGGGGCCTTATTAGAAAGTTCCCCCCCACTCTGCCCTAACCTGTGACCTTGAGCCAGTGGCCCTGAGGGGCTTCAGGCTGGCCAAGATACTGAGTTGAAGCAGAACTCCTTAGCTCCTCCACGATACCCTGACTTGTCCTCTAATTTTGGGTCAAATGAGGTTCCTGGCCAGTACTTAGCCATTCCAGGTGGTATTTTGGAAAAGATGCCTACTGGGCCTCCTTTCTGGGAACCTGCAGGCCTGATTTATGCCTGTCCAGGCATAGTGTCACTTGGTCTTCAGGTCCGGAGACCCCTTCTCCTCAAGACAGACAAGTGATGACTGAATGGCCAGGGCCCCAGGAAGGATGCTAATCTTTTTGTCTGGCCAGTGTTTTTCCTCATAAAAGACCATCCCCCTTTACATTCATGTTCTGTCTTTCTGCTTGTTTCTCTCCACACAGAACGGGAGCAACTTTTTCCCTGATAATTTTTTTCTAGATAACCAATCATCAATATGTTTGAATCTCAGACCGATGGTAATTAAAAAGCACACAACTAGTCATTTTGAAATTCAGCTGTTTTACTTAATTGATTTTGCCTCCAGAGAGAGAGAGAGAGAGAGAGAGAGAGAGAGAGAG
>LOJH01003027.1:8009-40394 GCA_001685095.1 Ellobius talpinus
AGAAGTGCTTTTCCAATCTCTTAGATGTTCCCAATCCAATCACATTGGCAATCCACGTTAACATCCACACTTCCCATAATACAAGCTTTCTTCCTGCTTTGATTCTCCTACTTTCCACTGTGCACAGGAATAAAAGAATCCTGAGGCTCCACTGCACTTGAGACCTGCAGAGCATTTTGTAGACTGAACTGATTATTTTTCAACTTGTTTTATTGGGGGGAAATGTATTGGGTTGAGTGGTAATTTTTTCTTATAAACCAGGGACACATAAATCCCCATTTGTTTCAAACTACAGATCACACATTTAGCCACAAGCAGGAAGCAGACTTTCTCAGAGAGCAGAAGTTAAATGTATACAGCGTTCAAATGGACACAAGCCTGCAGTTCCCATACCTAGGGTTTGTAAATGTGGTAAGGGAGCAGGTTCAACAATAAACTAGAATTCAGACATGCCTGAGCACACCCTGTATACTGGCAATGCCACTTCCCCAAAGACTATTCTTTTTCTGTGAAACAGGAAATTTCTAAACAGCTTGACCCACAGAGTCAAAACCTTATTTATATCTATATGAATATGATATGGAAAAGTGCTCGAAATTTGCACTTTCAGTCGGCTTGTATTCAGAGTGCCATGAGACATGGGCATAGGTCCTGCAGAAAGGAAAGGGTCTGTACACACTCACTCCACTCACAAACACACACATACACTAAGACCTGATTTTCTAAAAGGTGTAAATATACAAACAATGCTTTACCATATTGGGAAAAAGGGAAGTAGACTGTACCCCAATAATGATTATGGGGAAGAGTCTAAAAATACCCCTTTCTCATCCCAAGATCCTTGGCCCTGAGTTCTCTATTGAAAACTAATCTAGACTCTGCTTTGAAGGGATTTTGCAGATGCAATTAAAGTTTCAGGTTAAGTGGCCATAATATAGTGACTATTTGGGCTATCGTAACCCAATTAGATGAACCCTTTGAAAGGGGGGTTGTCTATAGATGGGAAAATAGAGGTTCAAGGTTTAGGGGGATTTGGTGCACTGTTCTTGGATGGGAGAGAAAGAGGCCTTGTGCCAAAGACTGCAGGTGGCCTAAAGAGCTGAGAGAGGTCCCTGGCTAACAGCCAGAGAGGAAATATGGGCCTCAGATCACATTTGGCAACAATCTGAATAAGTAGATTTTTCCTAGGAGCACCATATAAGAGCTCAGTATAGTGGCACCTTGATTTCAGCCTTGGGTGATACTGTGCAGAGAGCTCATTTGACTTACACACTAGACCTGTAGAAATGAAAGATAACTAATTTGTGAGGCATTCCATGTGCTTTGCTGGGCATTGGTAGAAATCTAATGTTGTAATATGATATGACATAGGTTTGTATACTGTTGGCCTCAGGTCCCCAGTGAGGTAGGAGGCTTAGAGACCCAGAGATATTGGGACATATAGTGCGTGCCCAGTGTTGAATAGTGAAGAACAGTTAGAACAGGCTTGGGAAAAGCAAGGAGACACAGGTTATTACAGTTAATATGAGTCACTAGAATCTGCAGGCTGATGAAATCCAGAAAAAACTGACTGTTCCATTTCCATAAAGCCCAAATCAGTTTAATCTTATAGCATACATTTTATCTTGCTAAAGGAATACAGCACTTTGCCGAACCCCCCTTCCCATTTCTAAATTCCTTCTTGACTTTTTAGTGGGTCCTGACACCCTTTCAACAAGAGAGAGATTTATTGAGTATATTCTTGATGATCTAGACAGCAGAAAAAAATCTATTATTAAATCCTTGTTACTGAGATAAAATAGGAAATCATTATTGAGTGGCAGGTCATCTTTTTAAGTAGAATTATGTGTCTTTATCATATACTTCTATTAAAAATAATGAACAAACATTTTATATTGGACTTTTAATTAGAGAAACTTGGTAAAGTCTGGAAGAATTACCAACTTCAAAGCCAGCCTGCAGATTAGGACAGAGATGATCCAATGACAGCTGCACTATAATTTTATTTCCAGATTGGGTTTTGCACTATAGTTTTACTGAAATACTGGTGGGAAGCAGTTTTGCACAGATTTCTGGCGTTTCTGCACATCTTCACAGACACATTTACAGCTTTGTCCTGGAGTATCTTTTCAAGTGAGTTTACATGGTAAATAGATTCAGAAGATAAAAGCCGGGTCTGGGTGCCAGAAAAGGAGAAGATTTGTTTGCTGTCCAGTATAATAAAGATAAGATCTTTTTCCAGACCCAAACACAGGCAAGTTTGAGAGCATTTTCCTTTAAACGTTTGCTGATTCTTGAGCTCAGGGTGTCTCAGCTGTGATGCAAACCCCATGTGCAAGGGAAGAGTGTGCTCTGGTGTGTCTAAGATTTTAGCACACAAAGTGCTGAAGACCAGGAAAAAACCCCAGGATTAGGGAAACAGAGAAGGTAGTTACCACAGTGAGCTGGGTCTTCTTGAATTGCTCTGTGTCCCCCCTGAGGAACTGGGAAACACAGGAATCAGGGATGCCGAAAAATTAAGGGCTTGACTGAGAAGTTTCATGCTTTTTGCTAGTGTCCTTAAAATGATGGCACACTAACTTATTAGGTAGCAAATGAAGAAAGACCTTGGCTATTTTACAGTTCTTTCCAAATAAGTGTAGTAGTATAGTTGGGGGAAAACGTCTATTTTAGATTAAAGAAGTGGAGTCTGGCAGAAACCTCCTCAAACTTTCCCAAAAGCTGCTTCTGGAAGGCCAGTGAAGAGCTGACCACTTCAAGAAAACTAAGAACTTGGATTTAAAGCTTTCTGCTCCATTTCACCCCTGCGCTCATGCTTATACAGAAGCAGGTTGCCTAATTTCCAAACATTTAAGAGTTTTCTAATTGTCTTTAAGTCTCTGTCTTTACTAATCAGAGAACATCCCATGTCTCTAGTTCTTTGGAATTGATAAAGATTTACTTCGGTGTATCAGGATAAATGTCCACATGCATTTGGCAAAACTATGTTATGAGGTTGCTGCCTATAGTGTCTGTCTGCCAGTGAGGGAGGGTGGTGGGCTATCTTTTACATATTTTATATTATTTCTGGTGACTTTGATTATTTTTATTATCTTTATTTGATTATTTTGTCAGCTGTAGTTACATTGTTAAGGATGACTGTGGATTTGCCTCACTTGTCTTTATATCAGACACAGAAAGGAACGCTTGACCTTCCTGACTACTTGATTCTTTTGTCATTTGTCTTTCCTTCACAGTCTACTTTGGTATTAATAAAGCAAACACGAGCTTTCTTGATATTTGTTTGGCATGTGTTTTTCTGTCCCTTTTACCTTTAAGATTTCTGGGTCCTTCTGTTTAAGAAATAGTTCACATACTTGGGTATTGGTGTATTTTTAAAAAATTCAACATGCTAGCCTTGTGATTGAAGTCTTTGGCTTCTTTGCATCTCATGTAACTGCTAATATTGTTGGAGTTAAATCTATGCTCTCTGTTTTCTCCGTGTTCTTTCTGTTCCTGGTCCTTTATCGACTCTTTCTTTAATAGTTTTAGTGAGGCAATTCTTATCCCATTTACCAGCCTTTTAGCTATTGTGATAGTTAGTATGCACTGTCACCCCACTGGGCTGAAATCTCCTAGGTGACACACTTCTGGGTGTGCATGGAGGGTATTCAAAAGAGGATTCTTTGAAGATGGAAAACTACCCTGGACACATTGGGCACTTCCCCATGTGTTGAGGGTCCAGACTGAATAAAAGGGGGAAAGAGAAACTTGGTAAGGGCTGGCATCCCCCATTCTTGGCTTTCTCCCTGAGATGTGAGCGAGCAGCCTCACACTTCTGCTTTCACAACCAAGGATCATGCCCTCCTTTATGCTTTCCTCACCATGACCTGCCACCAAGCCATGATCCAAGGTTCACATCTCTTCACTTGCTTCTTGGTAGATATTCACACACAGTGATGAGATAAGTAAATGATACAGTTATATATTTAAAGTTATTCTTTCGGCCCAATGAAATGGTTCTATGTTAAAGGCCCCTGCTTCCTAGCCTGATGACTTGAGATTACTTCTTGGAACCCACCCAATGGAAGGAGAGGATGGATTCCTGAATATTGACTTCCACATACCATGGCCCTAAGTAATTGAATAAATAAATATCAAAAAACCTTTTAATGATTTTCATTTAGTTACAATATATATTTCATAACTTATTGAACTCATATTAAGAAATACTAGTTGCTATTATGAGAGCAGTTTAATTTCAGTTATCTAATTGCCAATATCTGTGCTGGTTTCACCTTAGATTTTATCAGCATGAAACATCACTACAAGATGAGAGGCATTTGAATACTTTCAATTCCTTTTTTGTCTGAGACTTCGAGGCTCCATTCCAAGTTGTCTTGGCAGTTCTGAACTCAGACCAGATTTTCTTCGGTCCCATCAGACCGTCAATCAGGGCAGCTCTCTCCCGGCCCCATCACAGTTTGAAAAAAAAAAACGCCATCACAGAGTGAGGCGGTCCTGCCTGTGCCGGTTTCCTGCCAAGGACTTCAACCAGTTGATTAATATACTTTTTTTTTTTTAGCATTTATAGTTTTTCTTTTTTCCCAGCAGAAGGTTGTTTCACTACCAGCTACGTTATCATGCATGGCTGAGGTTGGAAGTGACTTTGAACGTTTTTAAGACAGAAGTCTCCTGTCATCTGCTATTTGGTATGTCCATAATGGAGCTCACCTAAACTCATAATTATTTCCACGATTGTGGTTTTAGTATAATAAAATTATTTTCTCACATTCTCTGCTTTCCAGTAACTATATTTTTAGCATAATTACAAACTTACAGATTTAAGTAAACTTGTGTTTCAATGCATTTTGTATATTATTTTTAATGGTGTTCCTGTTATTAACTACCAATAACCACTGTAAGTTAGCATATCTGTCTTTTACTCAAATCTAGGTGTGTTTGACACCCTTTTCTGTTGAGTGGCCTTGAGCGTCTCTCCTCCACATACCCAGCCTCAGACATGGGCTTAAGGAACCCAAGACAGAGCATGGAAAGAGAATCGAAGGAAGTTCTATTTTCAGGGTGCCATTACATCCCAGTGAAAGCAAAGAGCCTAGAAGAGGAGCTGCGGTTAAAGGCAGACGGAGCCTCATGGTTTTTACAGGTCAGAGAAATGTTCATGGAAAAGGGCAAATGTGGGCAAAATTAATACGTGTAAAGGAGGAAAGTTGACCAGTAAACTCTTGTTTAACCTTGTGACTAGGGCTAACTAAGAATTAGAGGATCCTTTTGTTTTGAACTAGCCTGCTGCAGTGGGTACAGAAAAACCACATCAAGTGAAGTTGTTTGTTCTAAAGGTCTGTTTCACCATGCTCCAGCTGAGTTGACATCTGGCCTTCATGAAGGGACTGGTTGGGGAGGAGCCATCTCCCAAACAGGCCAGTTTTAATGGGTGCAGAGTGTTCATGCCATGCTTGGATGTATTTGAGCCCTGGAGTGACTTGCTACCCCCTCAGTTGTTTCTCTCAAGTTCTGTCACCCTGTCTCCACCACAGAAATTACAAATACCAGTTGTGTTCTTAGTTTCTCCTTTTCCAGGCTTCCTGTCTATAAAACTTACCTCTTCTGGTCAGCCTGCCAGGCATTCTTTCTATTTTATACACATGGCATGTCACCAACTCTAAAGCTGGAAATAAAGACAATTAAGGTCTTTAAATCTTGTTGTAAATTTGCTTATCAGTCTTGGTACATGTACCCTATTTATTGATGTAGTCACACATGTATTAGGTGTGACAATTGTCAGACTGTTTGGAAACAAACCAAGAAATGGCTGAGAATGTGCACACTTTCCCGTCCCCTGAGAAAAGTCTATACAAGACACATATTTCATCCAACATGAACAGATTCTGCTTTATAGGCACCTATTATATTTCTCATTATAGACTTTTATAATCATTTCTTTTCTAATTAAGTTTCTAGCCAATGTTTAGAGGTTCCTTTATCCCTATATCCTTCTTAGCATTGGTTGTCATTTCTTTTTTTTAAAAAATGATTAATTTATTTATTTAACTACACTTTCACGCACACGTATGTGTATGCATGCTTATTCATGTAGGAGTCTGTGCTCACAAGTGCAGCTGCCCTGGAAAACAGAAGGGATAATTGGAGCCCCCTGGAGCTAGATAGCTTGGAACCGAACTTGGTCCTCTGCAAGAGTTGCTCTCTGAACGACTGATACACTCCTTCAACCCCAGTCATTTTGCTCAATGAGAGTTAATTTTGTCATCTTTTGTTTTGTTGTACTTGTTTGAGTCAAGGCCTCCCTTCATAGCCCAGTCTTCCAACCCTCTCGCTTCTGTCTGCCAAGTGCTGGTGTTCCAAGCCAGGTGCCATTATGCTTGACTGTGATTCTGTGCTGTGACAGTAGCATGCTGTATCTTAATCAGAACAGAATGTGTGTGTGTGTATGTGTGTATGTGTTTTGGTTAAGCATTTCAGCATATCAAGAATCAAACAATCCCAATGTCACTAGCAATGGCATAGACTCAAGCATAGGAATTTTAAAGCATATTTGTTGATCATGCTTTCATTTTGAACAAAGTTTGCCTAGAAAATATTTCTTTACAGAGTTTAGAAAATTAAGCCTCCCTCTCCGCCACCCGCAATGTCTCAGCAATGTATTTCTCTTACTTTGAGTAACAGGATGAACTCTAGAGAAAGAATAAGCAGAGTGTTCTCTGTATCATAAATCTCTACTTGCTATTTTAATCATATGCTTAAATATACCTATTTCATTAACATTTATAAGAAGCCTAGCAAATAAGCTGTTGGTCAATATTTTCTATAGAAGAGTTGGTAGATTTTTAGAGAAATTCTATTGGCTATTTTACATTCACATTATATTTATATAGAATCATTTAATATACATTTATCAGAAGCTTAGAGAATAAGGTATGGACAATTTTTTCTATGGGAGTTGGAAGGTTTTAAAGAAATTCCAGGTATAAATGGTGTGATGATTTGTAATGTAATCTGTTTAGACAAGAGTTATTTGTACTATAAAGTGTTGAGGTCATCTGAGGAGCATAGTGATTTTATTATTGACAACAACTCTGTGTATATGTGTGTGTGCATGTGCATGCACACACGTGCATGTGTGTGTGGTAGATGGCTTTGAGTGTACTGTGCTTCATGAATTAATGTTTCTAACTTAAATAAGGTTATTAAGTCTAGTGGTAGACACGTAAGCTATAGAAACTGGGAAGAGCAAGAACTTCATTAAGAACAGATTAGGGGTATCAGGGAGCATCCTCTACTGAGCATTCTTAGTATTCTGTGTGCTTCCCTTCATCACAGAGCTCACCACAATGGAATCATTCCAAGCAGAAGGAACGAGTAATTCAAGAGTGTAAGGAGAGGACAAACAGAAACAATGCTTTGATTAACTGGCTGTGATAAGGAGCCTGCCCTTGGTTTTGTACCAGAAGCGGGGAAAACAGCCAACAATATTACATAAAAACCTACAAAAATTTAGTTAGTGCAATATATCCAGAAAATTTTAGTATGGGGAATTTAAGCAAAAGGACAAAGAGCTGCCAAGATTTCTGACTTTACTAAGCGAAGGAGGGACAGAGTGGAGTTGGGGGTGGAGTGGGGTAATTGCTTTGGGGGAGGGTGGAATGTGCTGCATACAGTATCTGTGTGTCTCTATATCTAACCAGAGTTACATGCGAATGCATCGGGCAAGTATTTGTATTAACCTTAGGTATCTTGTTGGTTAACCTCCCTACTGCCCACAGACAGTGAAATACATCCCCTGCTTTTATTGGGAAACATCTGTCTTGTCTTGCTGCCCTTTCGTTGTTGACTTGTTCTGCAGGCTTTTGTGTCCCTTGAATAATGCCATGCTCTTGGATATTTTTATAATGAAAACACACACACTGGGCTGTTTGTCATAGATATAGCACCAGTCTCTTTAGAGTGCATCGCCACACAGAAGTGGGCCTAGCTGAAGATTAGAAGACTATGTCTTGTCAGTCGTGACTCTGAAAGGGATTTCAGTACCTGCTAACTGACTGCAAATATAAGGGAAGAGCAAACTGCACATCCTTAAGGAAGACACAGACAGCATTGGAGCAGACATGACATGCAGGGCAGTGTTGGGAAGAGCCAACAATGTAGGGGATTAATTACGAACATGTAATTCTGCCTGGCACAAGAGTCTGTCAGATAGGCTGTTATCAATCATCTTGACATTGCTTTCATGTACAGTTTTAAAATCAAAATGTTTATAGCTCTGTAAGCACCAGTGTTGATGTCTTAGTTTGTTTTCTCTTGATGTGATAAAGACTATAACCAAAGCAGCTTGGGGAGGGAAAGGTTTATATGGCTTACACTTCCATGTCACAGTCATGAAGAAAACTCAGCACAGGAACTCAAAGCAGGCACCTGGAGGCAGGAACCGAAGCGGAACCACAGTGAAATGAGGAACGCTGCTCCTGACTCTCCAGGCTCACATTCTGCTGTGTTTTTATACCTCCCAGGACCAATGCACAGAGGTCAACACTGCCCACAGTGAGCAGGATCCTCCCATATCAACCATTAATCAAGAAAATTTGCCCACAGACTTCCCTGTAGGGGAGTCTGATGGAGGCACTTTCTAAGTTGAGGCTCCCAGATGTCCCTAGTTTGTATCAGGTTGACAGAAAACTAACCAACACAGATTATAAAGTTAGAGACTGGCGTTTTGCACTTTTTTGAGTTTCCTGTCTTTATAGGAAATGGAACCATTATCAAGCATTGTCATAGCATCTCTTGTTTGTGTCTCTCTGCGTCAGTGTGGACCTAATGGTCTCACTTCAGAGCCACAGAAATAACCCTCTATCTCTATATTTCCATATTTATTTAATTCTGTCATTTCAAGCATGACCAGTAAGCATTTTAGAGGTCATCCACTCATGATGGACACTTGGCATGCTCTCCAACTCACTGTGCGTTAACAAATCTCCTAGCTACTTATATCAATTATGGGTGATGTTTTTTTATTTAATGTCTCAAAAAAATCCTTGAATAAGGTCCAAATATTTTGCATTTTCATTTAAAGGTCTCCACAGTCTGGCTGTAAATTTCATTACCAGCTCTCTTCCTCCACAGTCACTGTGTTCACAGCATCATGGAGGCTGATGAGCAGGGGTTAAGCGGTGCCGAGATTCTGAGGTGGATAAATGAGTGAGTGCTCCCTGCATCCTTCATCCCATTCTTCTTTGCGAAGAAGAATTTGGTCTGAATTACTGTAATGAACCATTTATGCCTCTTTCACAATGCTTATTTTCTTATTAAAATTACTCTTGGTAATAAGAAGTTCTGGATGGGCTTCACATTGTATTTTTTTTAAAACCATTTTAATGTATTAGATCATGAACACCAGGATTAAAAAATAACTGATATAATGGAAAAGTTTCTTGTGGCTCAGTTTCAGAGGTTTTAATCCATGAACCTTTGGCCCTATCTCTCCGGACCTGTGGTAGCATGGTTTGCCATGGGAGAAGCATGTGGTGGATGAAAGCTGTTCACCTCATCACAGTCAGGAAGCCAAGGCAGCCACAGGAAGGTGCTCCAGTTCAAACATCTCCTTCTGTGATGGCTAGTTCGATGCCAACTTGACACAGCTATACAGTCATCTGAGAGGAGGAAACCTCAATTGAGAAAATGCTTCGATATGACCAGGCTATAGGCAGGCCTGTAGGGCATTTTCTTAATTAGTAATTGATGGGGGATCAGCTCATTGTGGGTGGAATCTCTCCTGGGCTAATGGTCCTGGTTGTATAAGAAAACAGGCTGAGCAAGCTAGGAGGAACAAGCCAGGAAGCAGGACCCCTCCATGGCCTCTGCATCAGTTCCTGACCCCAAGTTCCCACCCAGTTTGAGTTCCTGCCTTGGCTTCCCTGTGACCTGGGACTCAGGATATGTTAACCAAATAAACCCTCTTCTTCCCAAGTTGCTTTTGGTCATGGTGCTTCTATAGCAATAGTCACCCAGCCTAGGACACCATCAATGGCACATCCTCAGAGTCCTAATTTGCTTCCACTAGGTCCTATCTCTTAAAGGTTTTATCATCTTCAAACAGACTGGGTCGGAGACTCAACCTTAAATACACGAATATGAATTGAAGGGGGGAACATTCAATATCCAAACTGTAGCACCTGGATTCTAGACTCACAGCATATACTTAGTAACCAACAATTCCCTGGGTTCATTAACTAATAAAGCTGTAAAAAGACCTCAAAAGTGTGCTGTGGTCTGAACAGTTGTCCCTTAAGAGTGCAGGTAAAACTTTAATTGCTACTATAATATTGAGAGGAGAGACCTTCCTGAGGTGATTAGGCTGTGAGGCCCCTACCCTCCAGAATGGATTTGGTACCAAGCTCATTCTCCTCTTGTACTCTGTAATCCTCAGGCCATCTTCAATATGTTGATGGGACAAGAAGGCTCTCTCCAGACACTGGCTCTGCAACCTCAGTCCCTGCAGCCTCCAGGATGGGAAGAATGGTTTTCTGATCATTATAATTTGCCCTGTCCCAGGGTCTATGTATAGTACACTAAAGCAGACCAAGGAAAGAGGTCACAGGAAGGAGTTCAAAACCTGTAGAATAGGTTCAACATATGGCTCTTTCAAAAAGTAGTATATAAATTTACAGCTGATTTTGGTGTCACCAAACCAGTGATGAACAACTCTGACAGTTGTAACTGTGCCAAACTATCTAACCTCTTCAATTATCCCTGGATATTAAAAGCAATCTTGCAAGGCCCATATCTGTTTTGAAAACAATCATGTTTAGAATCGTAGAGATGGTTCAGTGGTTAAGGGCCCTGGCTACTCTTTCAGAGGATCCAGGTTCTATTCTCAGCACCTACATGGTAGCTGACAGCCATCTGGACTTCAGGGGATCTGCCCACCTCTTCTGGCTTCCCTGGGCACCAAGCGTATACATGGCACATAGACATATAAGCAGGCAAAAACCCTATACACATGATTTTTTTAATGATCATGGTAAATCGGAGTCTTTCATTTCTTATGAAACTGGACCGAGATGGAAATACTGCTGTGATTTTGACCCCAAAGCTCTACCTATGAGTCAATCTGTCTAGGTTCTGTAGATTAAGAAATATGTTTAACCCCATGTCTTGTGTGACATTAAATATCAATGGAATCTTCACAATGGACCCAAACACCACCGAAAAGTCTTTTTGCCCTTCCTAGAGATGTGATAGTTTTATTGCTGTTAAAGCAAAATAGTGCCCATAGCAAAACTTTTATACCTCAGAATTAATGTTGACCCTGATCAACGCTGTCTATAAAAACCAAACTTATGAGGGAAACTGTGTTACAATCCAGAATCTAACAGTGGAAGTGAACTTGAGAGTTCCTAAGGGTCTGCTTGACTTCAGCATAAAGATGAGTGCATTCTGAGGAATAAGAGGTTCTGGCAGTGCCTGCTTCATGCTTCCTCATTAACCCAATTTCCCCTGCCTACTCTGTCGCCAGACAGTCATCCCTGTGATGTGCTAA
Organism: Ellobius talpinus; assembly: GCA_001685095.1. NCBI lineage: Eukaryota > Metazoa > Chordata > Mammalia > Rodentia > Cricetidae > Ellobius > Ellobius talpinus. Next base: position 19,561 of record LOJH01003027.1, read on the forward strand.
TTGTAATGTCTCTGGGATCAATGAGAGGTAAACCACACAGGTACAAAAACAAATTACCTGTAAAATCACCAATTATATTTCATAACATCCCCAGACTTTGTTGTCCTGTTTTTTTTAAGAAAATAGGTGAAGCTAATGAACTTTTAATTCCATAATTATGAAGCTGATGTTCACTACCGTTTAGATGAAGTGTGGCCACTCTTTTTCTCTCTCTCCCCAATTAACACGTATGTTCGAGATATATGTTTTAGATCTTCCGAGCCTGTCTCCTTTTGTGCCAATACTCAGTCTATAAGATTTTCTGCTCATTCAGTTCCTTTTGCAGCATCTCAAAGTAGTAATAACGAATGAATGGGAATTGCTCATGGTTTGGTAGGGATTCATATTTTCAAATCTATTACTATTTTAGTCTAAATTAATGACTTGTGGAAAGTAGACTGATGATATTTTCATTTCTGCTTTTCAGATGAAGAGTTAGGTCTTCTTTTTAATTGTAAGAAAAATAGCATTTCATAGTTCTGCAATGACAGCTATGAAAGTACAGCATTAAGTTGGGAACCTGCCTACAAACAGGTAGGACGTCAGGTACACAAGTCCTGGCTATGACACTCAGTGGCTGCATGTTATTGAGCAAGTGATTTGTCTAAACTTCAGTTTCTTATTCTGAAGAGATAAGAGTGGTGATAGTTACACCACTTTTGATAGGATGTTAGAAACTGTTTAATCCCCAGGTAGTCATTATTGCAATTATTTATTATTATTCTCATATTTATTCATTCATTAAATAAATTTCAGAACACACCTGATCTGAAAAATTAATAACCATCTCTTGGAAATGGGGCTGACTGGCACCCACACTGTGGCAATATACCTATTCACCTTCAAATCTCCACATTAGAACACATGGAAACATGCTTTCATCTAGTCTGTTCATGGCTGGCTGTCATCAGTACTTACAGGCCAACACTCATCATTGTAGCCTATTGACGTAATACCTAGCATTTTGCAACAATTGAAAAGCAGCTATTTATGTTATGGTAGGTTGTTCAGTGTTTTAAGAGATTCCCTCCATTTTAAGGGAGTAGGATGTCACCATTTCAGATGTGTTTTAACACAATACATTTATTTTCTCATGCAGAGCAAGACATGGGCATCTTACCTTTGACATTGGCTTAATTTATTTTTTGAAAGTAACCAAGACTTGAGGAAAGTACAGATAACTCACCGACCTGAGATTCTTGCTCTCAAATATTAAAATATGATCAGTTTTGGAATTTAATTCCTTGTTTTGGGGGAAGGGTGAGAGATCAGAAGTGATGGTTGTATGAGTTTATCTTTGAAGTTTATTGTCGGGGGGGTTCTGAAAGAGAATCATTCTCATGTTTGGCACAAAGACATGAAGAGCACACACTGTAGAACTTGTAAATGATACCTCAGCCCGGACAACTTTGTCAGACTGATATGGAATTTTTAACACTTAAGAGTCTGAAAATTACTTATTTTTATTTTGTGTGAGGGAGTTAGAAACCACAGTGCACATGTAGATGTCAGAAGACAGCTTGAGGGAGTTGGTTCTGTCCTCCTATGAATTGAACTCAGCTTACCAGTTTTGACAAGAGGTCCTTTGATACATCCTTTAGCCCTTTAATACGTTTAAAGAAGATTTAAAAAATACTTTGAACAAAAATGCCCTATAAAAACATAGTAAAATCCATAATGACAACATATAGAACATCTGATATTTGTCTGTGGTGTTTCCTCTCCTCAACTTCTTTCTTCTTTATAAGCATGATAAAGTCTGTTATCTTAATTTTGGGAAAATAATTCAATGAAGATTTATAAAACAGCTAGGAGTTTTGAGTACTTAAGTGGATGTGTTTTATAAGTAAATGAAATAGGGCTTTGTTTTTCAATAAAAGCTTTACATATAAATACACAAACTGGCTTTACTGGTTACAAACACAGATCCACTTATTTGAAGAGAAGCAAGTTGCCTGCTCATTATTTTGATTTGTAAAGATGTAGCCTTCAAAATGAGCACTACCAAGATTTTCTTGTGGGAAGACCCTTATATGAGAACAGTTTTGTAATGTCCTTAAGTTGTATTAGTCTGCTTTTCATTCAGGATGAGTTACCTGTCTCAGGTGAATGGACTGTGAGCTCCTTGGGTCATCACTTCATAATCTGAGACAGGTAATGTTCAGTATTCAATTTGTACAACATTTACACAGATTCTTTGTTTGGAGAGCCTACAAGCACTTGCCTGTCGCCAAATATATTTGCTATGTGTCCACAGGGTGAGAGCTATGAAGCTATTTCCTTCAAGTCAGAGCTATTCGCCAAACAGAAATTACAGCCATCGCACTTAAAGGCACGCGAGTATACAGCAAAGGAACAGGGCCTCCGGTTCACATATCCTGCCATTCTTCACGTAGACAGCCCTGGAGGATAGTCATTTTAAAAATATAGGTAGCTCTATAGAGGATGTGAAGAACAGATCATTTGCTGCTTGCTGCTCCCATTTGCTGAGGCTCTTATGAAGATTTCCCCTGGGCACATGAATCAGTTTAATAATGATTGCTGCCAGTTGGTGGCTAGACATCAGCATGCCAGCCTACTCAACAGCGTTGCCATCTGCTATTTGGACTCACAGTGTGTTGCTGCCATGTACCACCTCATTAAGAACGGGACCCTTGTGAGCCATAGACAGTAGCTTATTCAAGTGAGCTGAAGCAAATGCTTCCCCAAGCCAAATTTGCAGAGGCTGCATGCATCCCTTCTTCCTTGGAAATTGCTCTGTGCTGATCATGCAGTCTATGTTGATCTTGTAGTCTGATGGCTCATTGTCACTGATTAGCTAGGTGTTAGTTTTTCAAGCTATCCTCCTCAAGGTAGCATTGAAATGCAAATATGGTTATGCAAAATATTTAGTCCAGGCTTTTTTTTCCGGTAACAGAGTCACATCTTGAAATGATCCCAGCCACCATATTACTGAACACAAACATTTAAACATTTCAACAAGTCTATTGTGATCCACCCTCCTTTTTTTAGCTAGTTCAAATTTGCTGTTTTCGTTTAGTTTTATGGGATTTCTGTTATGTGGCTTTTATTTCTTGGAAACAGATTTTCAAAGGCTTTCATAGGACTTTCCCCCTTTCCCTACTAAGTATGTCCAAAGGCAGCTATAAATACAAAATATTTGTATTTGTTCGACAAAAATGGGTATACTTTCTCAGTTCTCACATCTGTACTTAACAGCAGCCAGATGTGTTTCTTAAACTTGGTGCCTGTTAGATCTTCTGTTTTCTTTCCTGGGCAAATCAAATCTGAAAGTGTGTTTGTGCAGGGCAGGTCTGAGCCTCTGTGTTCTGCAGGAGGCAGCTCTTGAGACTCCCAAATACAGCTAACATCATGACTGTTTATTAAGAAGTGTGCTTTGGACAAGCATTTATAGAGAAAAGACAGAGCAAGCTGGGTTGCTACACGGGCTCAGCAACAGCTTCCGCCAGCACCACAGAGAACTCTGGAGATGAGCCATGGAACAACTTTGCATCCCAGCAATGATCAGTCACTGGTGTGTGTCATCCCGTGAAGTAGTGTGGCATTAGAGAGGGTGCTTCTGTTCTGCTGAGGCAAGTCTGGAAGAAACCTGATGGCAAGGGAGCCCTGACAGCTGCAGGCTGCTTGTTAACAGACTGTAGCAAATGGGGGTGAGTCCTTCTCTAGTGGGAGACCTGCGCCATGCATGGATATGCTTCTGCGCATGCCACAACATCTCCTTTGGAAAGGTGCTCCAACAACCGCACAAGAATGACTCTGAGAGTCAGGCATTAGAGAAACCTTTCAACTTTGTGTCTTTCCCAGAATCAGTTCATTTACTGTGAACTAGTAACAGAACATAATTCCATAAATACCACCCTAACTGTACAGGGACTTGCAGGGTGTATAAAACAAACAAAAACAAGACAAGACTGCATGCGGATGGTTTGTTTGCTCTAGGTTCACTTGTCCTTCAATAGCAGGCTACTAGTGCTGCCTGAAACTCTCATTTCCTTAATTAATATACTCAGGTGTATGGAAACCTGGATTTATTTTTTCCAACCTGTCCCCCACCTCTTCTTCCATCTCCCTCACAACCCCACCCCCATCCACTCCTCCAAAAGGGTAAGGCCTCCCATGGGGTGTATACAAAGCCTGGTACATTCAGTTGAGGCAGGACTAAGACCCTCTCCCTGCATCAAGGCTGAGCGAAGCATCCCACCAAAGGGGATGTACTCCAAAAAGCCAGCTGAACACAATTCTTACATTCTGTCTATGGTATGAATATGAAAACACACACACACACACACACACACACACACACACACCTCAAACCCTTTATTTTCCAGATGAATATAAGAAGGGGTGCATTTTAAAATAAGTTAATGCAACATTTTCTCTCAGCTTGTTGGCGTTAGTGTAACAGAACACCCACTATATACTGGGTAGATTATAAATAACAGAAATGTCTCAGACTTCTGGAGGCTAGAAAATTCAAAATCAAGGTGCTGGCAGAGCCTGTGGTGAGAACACACTTAATTGCTCCTAGCAGCTGTCTGTTGTCACTTGGCAGAAGAGTGAATGAGCTCCCTTGAGCTTCTTTCATACTGGAAGGCATTCTCTTCCCTTCCTGAAGTCCCAGTCCCCTCCTGATACCACTACATTTGGAAGCAGGGTTTCACCATAGGAATTGTGTGTGGGCATACTAAGTCCCCAGCACTCACTTTCCATTCAGGGTTGTATCCAAGCTCTAGAAGGTTAGGAGGTATCATAGCATTTGATTCTTGATTGATGTCGATCTATGTCTGGCTTCAAGCAAGATGAGTATTGTCCTTTCTGGTAATCATTGCCATGCATTTCTATGCTAATGTCTGATGAAATCTAAAGGATTCTCAGAGTTCACATTGTATTTCTGCAGAGAGTCCTTCAGGCCTGTGAGCTGTTAGACTTATTAATATAATGCTCCTAGTTGTACTCAAAAAGAGATTTTCTTGGTTGCCTGACATGGTAGTGACAGTATGGCAATCTGGAATCCCTATATCTAGGCACATGCAAATTCAATAATACTGTACAGCCTAACTCTATGCACCATCATGTCTCAGGCTAACAAGACAGGGGCATTGAGTGCTAGTCTTTCCACTTTTAGATCATGTACATTCTTTCCAGGCTTTTACAGACTGTGATTTGGAATGTGGACTTCGTTAGAAACTTTCATCAGCAATAAACTCTACTGCATTCTCTTAGAGATTACTCACTGATGAGATTGATTTTCCCATCCACTTCTTTGAGTGAGTTTCGAGCACGTAGGGTGTGACATGGAGGGCCAGGTATTCCTCCATCTTAAATTTGAAGCCATGACTTTGGTCCTTGGAAAAGCAAAAACCACTAAGTTTTCATTTGTATGTTTCTTTCAGAGGGGGTTGTCTATGGTTTCTTTCCTCCTGAACACTCAACTTACATTCTGGTTTAAGGGTAGAAATATGCCTGGTGTGGGGTGTGTATGGAGGTGAGAAAGAAAGTATTTGCCTTCAGAGGAAAATTTACCCAGTATTTCTACATTTATTCCATTCATCTAGTAGTCATCATTGTACAAACAGTGAAGTGCCCCGATTTTTGCAGCTTGCTTGGGCTTTGATGGCCCTGAAGATATCCTTCAAAACTATTTTGGCTGTCATGAATCCACTCAATTTCTAAATACGTTTCAGGCAGTTTATCAATTTCATCAAAATAAACAGATCTCTTGGGAGCATCTTAGGGATTACAGACAATAAATATTGAGTACATTCAAAATATTGATCTTTAAAACATCTAGTCTTTCATGGCTCAACTGTTTATACCCCCACTCAATTAAGTATTTAATGTCTTAGTAATGCTTTTCTGTTTTTAGTGTAGAAAATTGTAGATCTCATGAGTTTGTTCTTAGACACTTGAAACTTGTTATTCTTAATACATTTTAAATGTTAACTTTTTCAGTTGATCCAATGTAAGGATATACAATTTCTGATATTTTGACATTAAGTTCAATCATTCTCATGGCATGCAGAACAGTTCAGTTTTTCTACATGCACAATCATACATGCCATGCCTGATCTGCATGACAAGGACAATACATAATTGTGGGAAAGATTCATGTTCCATTACTAAGTAGTTTGCTAACTGTAGGTTTTCTTAATAGATTGCTATCAACTTCCCTTCTGTTCTTAGTTTTCAGTTTGTATTGTGAATGCATGATGGTTTGTTTGGTTTGTAGCTACCAACATATGGTTTGTCTTATTCTGTTATATGATGAATTGTATTAATTAATTTTCAAATGTTAAACCATTTCATGATGTACTTGTCTCTTTATATATTGCAACTTTCATTTCATAATATTTTGTTTAGTATCCGAGCATTGAAGTTTGTGAGACTTACTGACTCCCAAACAGAAAATTAGATTACTTTCTCTGTGGAGGCATCTTGGGGGTCGTTTCTAGGAAAAGAAGAACGTGGATGAATCTCCTCGTTTGCATAGTGACAGTAGACTTCATGTAACAGTGGGAATTCCCAGGAGGTGGCCTTTGACATGCTTCCACAGGTTACCCATTTTAGGATTTTGATAGTCTGCAACTATAAAATTATGAAGGAGAATGCCTATATAAATGTTCTACGAAAGTTACAACTATCCAAGTATTTGGAGACGTAACAGGCTCTATGTCATGAAAGGTGATGAGATTCATCTTTACAATAGTGAAATGGCTTATCCACAGCAAGAAAGAACCCCAAAATCCTGAAACTGCCCAAGACTTCTGTCTGCTTTGCTTGTGCGCAATTCATTATAAATTTAAAATGAGTGGATTAACAAATTTATAATGAATAACATCTTATTTCTATGAGTTTTTCAGGTTGATTCTGGAATCTTACCTTTGAGGTTGGGTCTATAATTTCCCTTCTTCTGATAATGTTCTGTCAGGTTTGGGTTCCAAAGTTCTGTTTATCATCTACAAGTGGTAAGTATTTGTTTCCTGAATCAAGCTGAAAGCATCGATCCTTTCCTATTCAGTTGATGAATCCTGCAAGCTTGGTAGCATTTTCCCATTAAATATTTAGACAAGTTTAACAATGAAATTGCATTGGCCCAAATAGTGCCTTGTGGAAAGCTGTGCATATCCTCGATCTGTATATCAAGAACCAAAGGCCAGATCTCGAAAGGTAAATATTAGAGTGTGCACCTGCACCCATGGAATGGTTGTCTTCTTTCCTGACTGCTAGGAAGATGACTGGTTAAATTCTTCACATAGTCAGTGGAGTGATGCTGGGTCCGACAAGGCAGGAAAAATACTATATACTGAAGAAGCTGTACGACACACATGTAAGAGCCAGGTAAATATTCCTGGGCGGAAATTTTATCAGTGCTTTTTTGAGATGCTAGACTATAAAGGCAGACATGCAAGAATACATTTATTCAGGACTATTTCAGGTACAAAGTGCTGGTGTGAAAAGATTTAATTGCCAATGTGAATATATTAACAGTTGGTACCTTTTAGAGATTAAGTGATGAAGGCAAATTGGATTCATGACTTCTAAGGCGGGCCACAGGGGAGCTACCTAGATCTGTCTTAGACTTCATCTCAACCATGTGGTAAGAGTGTACAAAACCTCTGAAGGGCAGAAGTTAGAAAGAAGTACACACTGGGCCCTCACTAGACACCGAATTCACTGACATTTTAACCTAGTATTTCCATCCTCAAGACCAGGGAGAAATAAATTCATGCTCTTTGTAAATTAGTCAGCCTCAGATACTTTGTTACAGATGCAGAAATGGATTAAGATATTACCCCAGGAGGAACACCAGGGAATGAAACAAATTTCCTGATGGAGTGGCTCTTAAAAGCCTGTAAAGATAAAGGGTCATTTCTGAGCACAACCATGACATCCACATTGCTGTGGTAAATATGGAAGACTGAAAGACCTGGTCAGGCTAGAATGGATACATGGTGAGTGTAGGAACATGTGGCTTGCTCCAAGGTTAGGACTAGAGGACACACAATCCACCAAGGCCACCAAGAACACTCCTATGAGAGAGTACCAGTATCACTGAGATAAGTGGTGGTGCTTGTATTTAGGTAGGGCTGAAGATGAGGCGGTCACGGAACTGGGCTTGTTAATATCTCTCAGGGTAATGGACCCTGTAATAAAAGGCCCTGCAGGACTGGTGCTTAGCTACCAAAAGCCAAGAGGCCATAATTACTGTAACAACTGGTAAAATTGGAAGGGTAGTTAAGTGGGCTTGACTCACAGGGTGTTAGGGGGATGATTAATTGAAGGTAACACCCCTACAGGCAAAACAGATGAGCAAGTGAGTAGCAAGGATGTCTCTTAACTTCTGGAACTAATTAAGGCAAGAATGGAAAAGCGAGATGTTAATGGTACTGTCCCCGATGAATCTTTACAATCTCTCGCTCCAGTTTTGAGACATTGCAAGAAAATTTTCAGGGCTATGGAGATGGGGAAAGTGGCTCAGTCTGAACAAATAAAGACCCTGTTATACAGTGACCAGTGCATGTTGTGATGATGCTCAAGTTCTTCCCCAAATGGACTCTGGCCATTTATTAGGGTGACTCTTCACCAAGAAAGGAGAATACTCACCTACTTCTAGTATTGGTTAGCAGAGGCTCCAAACTGATCTTGGCACCTAGCCATCTTTCTAGCAGTCATGCCAAGCCATCCCCAAGTAGTGGGCGTGCAGAACAAGGGGCAGACTGAACCGGGGCTAAACCGCACCACTTGGACCTGCTGCCTGAGGAAAGTTTAGTGGTCCTTGCTGCTATTCTGAAGCCACTGCTATTTTCTTGCCAAGGCTACATTTCCCACAGGCTCATTCTGTGAGAATGGTAACCGAGGAATGCAGGTATACTACCATAGACTTCTTCTTGTGAAGCACGGGGTGTCTCCATGGAAACTGGCTTATCGGCTGACCTTAAACTTGATTAGAATCGTGCTGTAGCACAATCATCCTGATATTCTCTGTCTTTCTCTAATAGGGTTTCCCATAGAAACAAAACCAATAGGGCCCACCCATCTATCCACCCAGACAGTTTAACGAATTGATTTACACCCATATATTATAAGGAATGCATATACTAGGGGCAAAGTCCCATGATCTGCTACCTGGAGACTCAAGACCCAAGAGCACTGAGTGTGTCAGACCAGGTCCAAGGCCTGAAGATGGACACCTCACTTCAGTTGGGAGGAAGAGAAAGAACTCAATCTTCCATGTCTATTTTGGCTTTATGGAAGTCTTTTATAAATTAGATGCCCAACCATGCTGGGGATCACAATCTGTTTTACTCAGTCTGTAAGCTCAATGTTAATCTATGCCAGAAACACCCTATGGACACACCCAGAAATGATGCTTCACCAGATGTAGTCCAGGTGGCAGGTATACCCAGTCACATATGCATAGGGTGAAGTAGGTTATTTGGTCTAAACACTCCACCTTCCCGGGGTTCCCCTCCTTTTCAACACTCACAGGCATTTCCCCCAATGAGACTCTTATAAATATAATCAAGTCTTTGTAAGTGCTTGTTAGGAGGACTGGACTAACACTTGTACTTTGTTCTGGGAGGAATTTATATTAGATCATTAGGGTACTATTCAAGCTTGTACTAAAGTTCTTTATTGGGTGGAGTAATTTTTAACCGGACAATTGAGTCCCACTGGTGTCATGAATAACCTTTCAGGGCTCCTGTTCTCACAGAGGACGGTCAGCTGTGGCTGCATGGAAATGAAATGGTCCTCATCTCACGCCAGCCTTGAGAAGTGGGAAGCCGAGTGCCAAACAAGAAGTACACAGTGACCTCTTTGTAGATTTCTGGAAGTTCCTGCCTGCATATCTTCCCACCTCATTGGTACTTTGTCATGAAAATTCATGCCACCCATTCCGACTTCAGCCTTTCTTTCAACTCAGCAAATCTGTCTGCTCAAACACCCGGAAAGCTAGCCTGCAGAAAAGTCACAAGCTGAAGAGATCGCTGAGATGTAAGGGTTCTTTGTCCCCTCGCAGAGGATGGAAGTTTGATTCCCAGCACCTACATGGGGTAGTTCATAGCCACCTGTTAACTCTAGTTTCAGGGAATCTAACATCCCCTATGGGCCTCTGTGAGCACTGCAACCCAAGCTCACCTTCTGGATTTTAAAAACATCGATTAACAATCTTTTCACAATATTGTTGCATAAATATGTAGATGTATTTAGAGCTATATATTTCCATTAAGCTTTTTTTTAAAAAAAAAACATATGGGTCTCATGTAGCCCAGACCAGCTTCTCTTGAATTCTCTATGTACCCAAAGATGACCTTGAACTCCTGTCTCTACTTCCCAGGCATCACTACATCCAAACTCATCACACAAACTCATAGTATTTTAAAAGCATATTGATTTCAAAATATATTCTCATTTCTAATGTAATATATTGACTTATTAGTCATTGGGTTTTTGCTTCTTAAATTGCAAGCATTTAAGAATCCTTTGGGATCTTTACAAACTTTACTTTCAGTTTTACTCATATTATATATGGTTTCAGTCTACTGAAACTTGGTTTGTGATCCAGTGTTTGGGGATATTATTTTACATTACGACTTTCTTGCAGGCATATGGCAATATCGTATACTCAGCAGAACTCAATGCATACTGAGTTGAATGACTCACAAGCTTTCTTATTAACATCAGTTAACATCAGTTAGTCAAAAAGTTGAAGATCAGTAAGATGCTGACGGCATCACTATTTCTTAGGGAGGAATAGACAAATCATGCAACCCCCCCATATTCTGACAAATTTTAATGCCAACCCTTTGGGAATTATCCCAATGCTTTTCTGCTTGTGTTTCTCTCCACTAGTCATGTTTTCTGTCACTAGTGAATCATGAGAATAAAGTATCTTAAGAAAAGTCTATGACAATAATTTATAAAGTTCTCAGACACTTAAGAAATAGTTTTCTTAATTTAGTTTTCCCACCCCCAGACTACTCATGGTTGTTCCTGAAACGGCACGAGAGAAGACCGTAACTCACTAGTGCTCAAACACTTCAAGGAGAATAATTTATTTTCTTTCTCTCCTTTTTTTAAAAAAAAATTGTTTTTCAATACAGGGTTTCTCTGTGTGACCCTGGCTGTCCTGGGACTCACTATGTAGACCAGACTGGCCTCAAACTCAGAGATCTGCCTGCCTCTGCCTCCTGAGTGCTAGGATTAAAAGCATTCGCTACCCGGCAAGAATAGTTTCTTAATTTTCCAAATTTATTCTTGTTTTCTCTTATAAAGGAACATGACTTGAGGCTAAAACTGTCATAAACAAACAACTTCTAATACATTTCATCTTCCTTCTGCCAATCCTGTCTCCACAAGCATGATTATAGAAAGTAGTGGGAAAGGATTTATCCAGGTCTAAAAATGTATTATGTAGGCTATGACAGGCCTCTACACAATGCTCAGGTCTTTTCAACTTTGGATTCAGGTCAAGTTCTGGAAATTTGGACCTGCTCTTTGTTAACAGTGCTTCAAGCACTATCCCAAGCAGCCCGCCTCCTAACCTGAGGCTTCTCTGATGTGGTACCAGAGGGAAGGCAGAGTTGGCATCTCAAGGGAGCAATCCTCAACACAGCAATGGTTACTGACAGAGAAATGCATCTCTCTCATCTATTGGAAAGACATCTGTGAGACAAAACATGAGATGCTTCTGCCTTATACAGCATTAACAAGGATCACTTGGCAAGGGTGCCCTGATTTCCTTGGATTTTCTTTGCCATGTGCCCATATTCAATCCCCTATCTTTCTTTCCTGTTCCCTGAGATCACATTCCCAAGTAGAATGCATCTACTTTTGTTTCAGGCACTACGCTCAAGAATAGCCTAGACTAAAGCAGTAGGTAAGCAGGCTGTTGATATTACATTACATGGGAATATTACTTGCTTGACTGCACAAGCTATAAAGCAATACTCATCCAGTTGGCAGCATTGTTGGTGGTTTCCATCTTTTTCCTTTTTGAAAGCTCACAGTCCGTTCTGAGCCTGGCCACCTAAAGAAAAACAAAAAGGTGATACAGGTTAGCTTGTGATTGAATAGGCAATTTTCTTTGGGATGATGGCTCTGAGCACGTTCTCCGGGTAAGGGGGTCCTTGGCAATTTGGATGTATACTCAAGTGTAACATGGATAAATCCTCATCCTAATTAATCAAGAAAAGCTCTTGGTTGCCCTGGAAACAAGCACGCCATGTTCTTAAGAATATATAAAAAGAGACATATTTTACTGCTATAATATTTTTCTATTAAAAAATTGAATGTAACTTTAAAAATGTCTGCTTTACTGGAATACTTAGAGGGTTTTCTTTGTTCATAAAAGTATTACAGAAGGCCCAGAGAGCTAGCAGTGAATTACTAGGGATACATTAAAACTGCCCAAATGCTAGCCTGGGGTAAAGGCATTAGCAATTCTTTTTATTTTAGTTGTTGCTTAAACTCATCTGAGGTTCTAAAGACATTACAGAGAACAACACTGGTTATAACCACTCCTGTATAGAAATTCTAGTAGCAGAAGATGAGAAAACAAATAAATAAATTAGTAACCAAAACATACTGTATTTGAAATAAAAACTATAGACAAAATAATCTATGGATGGCAGTAAGGACAAAATTATGTTCCTTCTACAAAAGTCTTCTATTTCAGTTCTTACCATCAGAGCCCCAGAACTTGCATACCTGGAGATTTTGTTTTTAATTATGTTTGTTTGTCTGTGGGTGCATATACGGAGGTGCCCACAGAGGCCAGAAAGTGTTAGATGACCCCCCTTCCCAAGCTGTAGTTACGGAAAGCTGTGAGTTGCCTGATATGGGCATTGGGAACAGAACGTTGGTCTTGTTGGTCCTGCTAGTACTCTTAACTCCTGACCCATTTCTTCAGGCCCCAGAAGCAAGACTTAAGGAAATGATTAAAATAAGGACCTCAGGGTGGAGCCTACTCTAATTCACATCCTTGCCAAGAGGAAATCTGGACTTCCATCCTGGGGTTGCTCAAGCACACAGAGCCAAAGCTTTAGGCGAAGGCAGACTTACCAACACCTTGGCCTTGAACACTTAGCCTCCACAACCAAGAAGTCACTTAAGCAGGCCATGTACTCTGTGTATTAGCTGCGGTAGGGCCAGCAAACTAAGGCATACAGAGAGGAAATACGAAAGACTTGTTTTGTCTGCACCCTGCCCCCCCGCCAGGTCTCACAGAGAAAATAAGATTTCAACAAAAACCTGAAGAAGAAAAAAGTCAGTCAGCCAGAGGATATTTGGAAGAGGAGCCTTCAAGAGAGGGAGACATAACCCTGGGAGCCCTGAGCTGCACGGATGCCAGTGTGGATGAACGAAGGACGGGCATGAGCAGGAGGCGATGGCAGACTGTTGAGCCAGGTTCTCCACCTATGCTGTGCGCTGAGGAACTGTTCTGAAGACCTGGGAAGACACTGTCCAGACTGGTGTGGTGATGTGGGCCTGGTGGGCCTGGGGGGCCTGGTGAGCCTGGTGGGTAGGCAGAACCAACATTAAAGTACAGCCACACACGGCACAGTTCTAGTTCTGCAAGGTAACTTTCTACTTGACTATGTTACTTTAAAATAACTCTTGAAATAGCTATAGCTATTGAAAACATATGGCTTGGAAACAAATACCTCTTTAAAGAGATATAAAACTGCTAAGTTATTTATGAGAGCAGTTAATTCCATTGATGACAAACTTGGTTTCTGGATCAATTCTCTGTTGTAAACAGGTAAACATTCTGGATTAAACGTATTTAGTAAAATTTAGAAATTGGCCATTACCTTCTCAAATAGCTTTCAGTTCCTTACTCTTTCTCCTTCTCTTCTGGGGATTCCATGTGTGTTAGTTGACTAATACTAGAAGCCACTAAAACTCCAGTTATTATATCAGAGAACAGCGACGATGCTGATGCTGATGACTTTACATTCAGACAAATCCTACTGAGTGCTTGTTTACTCAAGTCTGTCCCATGTGTCACCTCTACTGACAATCTCTGATGATCTCAGTTATGTGTCCAGTTAGGCTTTCCATTCATTCTCTTTATATTGTTTGTGTTTCTCTTGAAATTCCCTATGCCTTTACCTTGAAATCAACCCTTAGTAAAACCCGTTATATACTTGCCATGTTATTCCACATGCCTTTTCTACTAACCCTAGCCTCTGTAAACCTGTTTCTTTGGTTTGTGATGAAGGTGATAGTGTAGAATTATGCGAGAAGGAGTTTAATGTGGTTCCCCCCCAAGAAAGATTTAGGTCAATTGGATAATTAAATTAAAAAAAATCTTACACAAGATCCAAAATTAATTTTAGGTGGTCACTCAAACACTCACACACAAGACAGTCATCTAGACAAATGTCCTTGTGACCATGTGGGTAAGAAATAATTATTTACAGGTTAGTCACAGTACTGAGCCTGGAAAAAATACTACATACATTAATAAAAATCTAACAGTGAGATAGGTAAAATACAAACTGTAGAAGAGAAAAGCACATTTGGGAATTTCTAAGTGTGAAGTCAAGTGTAAATGACAATCAATACAAATAACTAAAGAGCCCTTTACTAGAGAGGATATTTAAGTGGCTACTGAGTGTATGACAGACACTTTCTGTCATCGGTCAGTAAAGATTTGTAAAATAACACCGTACAACCACCAAATGCTAGAGAAGGTGTGGAGCAGAGTTCTCATCATGCAGGCTAGTGGGGCTGTAAACTAGAGACGCTTGTCCTGTAAATACAAGCGAGCCACAGCACTGACCATGCCTGAGCTGTTCAACGTGCAGGCGTATCTATCAAGAGGGCTGTGTCTATGTAAAGACACACGAGACTGATATGTATTCATCTGAGTATTATTTGTAAGAACACCAAATCTGGAAATAAATGTGCAGCATCACCATGGGAGACCAGGAACAGAGTATTTCTTCACTACATGATTCATTTGGTAGAAAATGGTCACAATAAGGAAGTCTATAAGCAAGATTATTGGTTCTTTGGGGCTGAGGGGGATGTGGGTGCCTTCGGAGGGTAATAAGCGAAGAACATGAAGTTGTTTTCAAGGTGATGAAAATGATCTAAAATTTGGTAATGGTCGCACAAAATGAATATAATGAAAAAGTCACTTTAAATGGATACCTCATTAGTACTATTATTAATAAACTATTCTGTGTATATTCAAAAAACTGGAGTCCACAAAACATTAAGAACAAAGTAATATTTCAAAAAAGACCCATTACATAGAGCAACATGCATGAACTCAAATATAGTATGGAATGAAAGGGCCTGGGTATTACAGACTATTTGATGAATAACTATCATGACAGAAAGCACAACGTCTAGAATACTTAGGGCTACGGCAGTGTCTATATTTAGGGAAAGTACGCTATCTTTGTTACTGCCTGGGATGAAAGGCGCTTGTAATAGTTTATATTATCTAGACGTGGCTGACAGAGGATGTTTGTTTATGTACTGACCAATATTTGTAATCGGTGCTCTATTTTCTGTGCTGTATTTCAACAAATATTCAATAGCTTTAAAAAACCTAGCTGTTTGACAAGTGGTCTTACACGTAAGCACTGAGAAAGGACTAAAAGAGCACATAAATATTTTCAAGTTGTTTTAAGTGTGTTGGGATTATGTAGAATCTCAACATTCTTCTATAGACTTTTCCTTATTTTTCAAATGATCACAGTGGGCATATTATCACAACAAAGGAGCAATTATCAATATATAACAGTTTATCTTATATTATCTTTACACTAAGCTAATTTACCCAAAATGTAGGATTTTTGCTTCCCATGGGAAGCGACTGCTATTTCACAATAAAAGCTGGCCAGTGTGGCTACTATCCTGAGGGGTTCCTGATGGTCTTGACTGGCAGGAACTCACCAGGCTACCGGCCCTGGGAGGAGGAGCAAACAGTTGCATGGGACTCCCGGGCACTAAGCAGAGCTTGGGCAAGCAAACCCTGAGCATCCTTATAAAATCTGGGTCCTTTCTGCGCGCACCAGGAAAGTGGCGCAGGGCTCAGCGTGGCTCCCACAAAGTGAAGAATTAGCCTGCCATTGCAATCTGCAAGCGTGTAAGGCCCTGACGGTGAGTCGGTGTTTCCTCCTCTTCTATAAGGTTGTGAAAGATGAGTATGTGACAGATTTGGGTCTTCACCGGGTTGGGGGTGAGGGTGGGGGCTCCATAGAACGGACGACTCTCTAACCGGCGACTCTCCAGACGGATCTTAAGGCATGTGAAGTTTTTACCTGGGCAGGCGATGGTGGGCGAGGAGCGGGGTTTGGCCGGGTGCCTCCCGCAAAGTGCAGGACGTCCAGAACGTTCGGGATGCTCGGACTCGGGGCGGAGTCCGCTCGGTGTCAGGATGCTGCCCGGGTGGGACAGGAGGATACTCGCATCACTTCGGCCGACTTCGAGCAGCGGGAGCCTCTTCTGGCTCGAGTGAGGCTCCTTGAGGATCCGGGCAGCCCACGCGGAGCGGTCTTCCCTTTCTTCGGTTGCCGGGACCTTCACCTTTCTGGCCGGTCGGCTCAGCTCTTTGCAACTTTGGTAGTAGCGCAGCGTGGGTGTGGCTGGCTGCACTGCGCATGCGGGGTGCCGGTCCAGGCCCCGCCCACTGCCACTGCTCAGGCTCCGCCCACCGCTTAGCTTGGCCGCTTGCTGAGCTGTGGGTAAGAACCGGTCTCTCCCAGTGCTTGAGGGCGGAAGGAAACGTACAGGATTTTGAATTAGTTGTGAACCTTGTCTGCCTTCACCTAGAAATACCAACCACACGGGACCCATGCAAACGGCAAGGTCCTGTGCTTCAGCCTAGTTTCTCAGAATAAGCGATTTTTCTCCACCAGGGTTTCTCAGCCACCGCGGTGGTGGCGATTTGGTATGGGTGATCTTGGGTGTGTGGATGAGCTGTAGTGAGTTAGTATTTTGCAGCATCCCTCGTTTCAAATCACTAGATTCCGGCTTCAATCCCCCACCCCCGGCGATCCTGACAAAATGTCCCCGAAATCTGCCAAGTATGTGCAAGTACTTGCCCCATTTCACTACTATCCCACAGGAGCAAAAAAATGCAGGGGACAGGAAATGTAATAAAGTTAGTAAGTTAGTAACTTCAGTCTGAAAGAGTGAATATGCTTCCGTTTCCTCAACTGTTCCAGAATTCTATTTTACTTTATTGTTTATTGGTACAATTTAAATCAAGGACAAAGTCGCTCATATACCGCATTTAGATGTAAATTCTCTTCGGCTTCCTTAGATCTAAGACAGTTTCCTGTCTTTTATTTGCTGTTTTCTTGGTTTTGACAAGGACAGGTGTTCTTCCAGAATACCCTTCACTCTCTCTGTTTGATTGTTTCAGCATGTTGATAAGGCTAAATTCCACCTAGATGATTATACATCCAATTTTTCTGTTTTCAAATGGCTCTCTACCTATTCTAAAAACAGTTAACTTTACAAAGTCCCTTCCTTGCCTCCAGGGAAGTGGGCTACTACCTATGTAAATTTCTACATTGTACTTAGGTCTGCATTTTTCCACATTGATCAGATATTGTCATATTCTAAATTTACCCTGTTTTAATTATAGTTTGTACAGTCTATTGCAATGTCTGAAAGGCTTAGGCCAGCCTTGTTGCTGCTTGCTTTTTACATTCTTTTTTTCCATATACACTATAAAATACAGCTCCATTAAAATACTTTTAAAGAAATCGACCATAATTTGATATGTTGTCCTATCAGAGAAAGGGTTTATTTTTTTTCCTTTTTCTTAAGACCTGGTTTTGTGACATTCAGCAAGACTTTCTAGTGTTTTCCTTACAGGATGCCTACATGTCTTGCTAAATTTATACCTAGGATGGTTCCTTTTATGTTTGTACTGTAAAATAGGATCATCCTTGTTGCCCCACACAATGAACATAATGATTTCTGTATGTGATTTTATATCTTGCTATTATATTTAATTTGTTATTGATTCGGGAGTTTTTCATTTAAAGCGTCTCTATTCTTTTATGTAATTGCAGCCATTACTTGCTGAGGCTCAAATTGCCCATCCTTGATGCTTGTACTTACCTGACACAACATGGAGTGCCTTGATAGTGTCCTTACTTTCTGCTATGTCGGAGCCCTGGTCTCATTTCTGTGTGGTTGGGTACTGTACTGCTTCAGACCTGCCCAACCCTTCCCAGGGAGTCCTTACAGCTTCTATTGCAGTTGGTCTCTGGAGAATGCAGTCTCTGCACTTCAGGTGCTCATGGCTTGGCATGGCTTTTTTTCTCTTCCAGAAAATATTTAGAAAATATGTATTTTTTTAAAGAAAAAAACCCATAAATTTGTGGCAATACCCAACTTCTAATGAAAGATTATTGGATAATTATTTTTTGATATTATGTTGCTCATCTTCTCCTTCACGCTGTAAGTGATAAATTCCTGAATTTTATGATTGTTCACCTTTCCCTACAATATTGTAATTGCTAATAAAATGCCAGATGTAGTTTGTCTATCAGGATTTGTTTTATGTTGTTTAGTTAAAAAATAAAATTAAATACAAGCTGTAGAAAAAAACACTATCATCTTTAAATGTATTCTTTTGAGTGGAATATCTAACTTATTTAGTTAAATTTCTAGTTTTTATTGGTATAGATATCTACATCTCTCATTTTTATTCTAAACATTTTTCAGACACTGTTATGTTTTTATTTTATCTAGAAATTCTCAATATCATCTGACACTTCCTTTGGCATAAGCTTCATTTAATAGAGAAATTGAAAATGTCAAGGTCAAAGGTTTTTATTACAGTTTGATGCTCTGATTTCTAGCTTTAGCATACTGTTAATAGAGATTATTATTATATTTCTTCATGTACTTTATCAAAGTATGCCTATTTTGCCTATAAATGCAAAACTTAGGCAATTTAAAAATAATTTTCTTAAATTTGTGCTGGATTAAGAGATTGTGCTATTCACTATTATTACTTATGGCTTTCAATTAAATTAATTATAATCTCTGTGAACATACTTGCTGGGTTATTGGTTATATGTTTTCATAATTTTTTTTACTTCCCCACAAAACACAAATTGTGGGGAAATGAGATATGCTTTATTTAAATGGTTTGGGTTCTGAATTCCTCACTTCTTGATTCAAAAATAATCTCAGTTCTTTTTCTTTTTTTTTTCTTTTCAAGACAGGGTTTCTCTGTACCTTTGGAGCCTGTCCTGGAACTAGTTCCGAACTCATAGAGATCCACTTGCCTCTGCCTTCTGAGTGCTGGCATAAAGGTCCGGCTCTCAGTCTTTTTTAATAAGCATTTTTTTGTCTATACTTTTGCCTGTTATTTCATGCATCCATTTTGTTTTCTAAAGTTATCATCATTCCTGAACTACTTTTAGTTTTACTGTTGTCTTTTATGTGTGGCAGAATTGGGGTTTCACTGGGATCAGTTTGTGTTATCCTCTTTTCTAGAGAGCAAAGCCAGTGATTGAGGCATTCTGTCTCAGTTGCCTAGTTTATACTATTCATATGTGTCAGGCGATTTGGTGGCGATTAGGGCTGTTGAGAAAAGTGGACAAAGGTCAGTTCGGAAAGCTGAGGAGGGAGCGTACCCTTTGCATAAGTGCTTGGGAAAGTCACCTAGAATGTGAGTTTTGCACAAACACAAGGTAGGTGAAGAAATGAGTCGTCTGGATAAAAGCGGCCAGAATGTTCCTGACGGGGAACAGTGTGGGCCGAGGCGTGCAGCACCTGGACACCCACGCTTGGATCTCTAAATGCCTTTCGCCCTTCCCGGCCCATTCCATTGCAATGATCCTTGACTATAATGGCCTTCAAGTCTCTGATGTTTCAGCGCGAACTTTGCGTTCTACCTCCAGCCTGTCAGATAAGGATCTCAGTGATTGCTTTGGGCTGTTTATCTCAAGCTTTGTGGCTACAGGGAACATTTTTTTTTTTGTTGCAACATACACACCAGTGAAAAGTACCTTGACTAACATGTTCAAAAGGCAGAAAAACATCCACCCTCTACACTCAGAAATGAACAATATCTCTGGAAGCCGACTAAATTTAGTTTAAGACAGCTTTATCTTTTAAAGACATAAATCTAAAACAATGAGAACAGAAAACTGTATGGCAAAGAAAGTAGTGAGAAATGAGCAATATGTGTAATAGAGTAGGGAGAGTCAAATCTATAGACAGAAACACTGAATTAAGGATGGTAACAGAGAAGGGACAAACTTTTTTATCAGCCTTCCCTGCTTACTTTATTTGGAAGCGTTTTAACTTTATCTCTTCCATTTTCTTTACCTTTCATTTTCTTAAGCCCAGCTGTCACAGTGAAGTCTGCCTAAGTCACAATTCACGAAGAAAGCTGAACCGTGCATTGTAAAATAGGACACAAAACAAAAGACTTCATCTGAGCTGAGATCATCACCCTCACAGAGATTAGCGCAACCCTTCCACAGTGTTTCTAACAGCCTGGGACGGTTTCGGCATTCTTGGTGTGCTATTGCCCCCTGCTGTTCAAGTGGCAGCATTGACTCAGCAGTGGTGTTTAGAGCATGCTTTCAGAAAAGTTAATGAAGATTGAAACAACGGTTTCAGAGGTATAAGGTATAAAATAAAAACGTAAAGTATGAAGTATAAGTATAAAATAATTTTCAAAGAATCTTTTCATATTCTATTATGGGCAGAGAAGAAACGATTCGAGTCTTTGTTTTATTTTAGGCGGCTCCTTCCTTCCTTCCTTCCTTCCT
>LOJH01003028.1:0-12815 GCA_001685095.1 Ellobius talpinus
TGTGTGTGTGTGTAAGTGCATGATTTGTGGAGGCCAGAGGACAACTTGTGGGGGTTGGTTCTCTTCTTCGACCATTTGGGTCCTGGGGATCAAAGTAAGTCTTTAGGCTTGCCAGTTGGCATCTTCCCCACGAGGTGTCCCACCTGCCCTCACTGACCCTGAGTCTGATGAATCAGGATCTCTAGTTCAGGCTGGTCTCCACTATGTGGAGGATGACCCTGAGATTCTGGTCTCCACTATGTGGAGGATGACCCTGAGATTCTGGTCTCCACTATGTGGAGGATGACCCTGAGATTCTGGTCTTCTTGTAACTACATCCCAGATTGCTTGGTTTACAAGTATGCACCATGATACACAGTTTCTAACATACCAAGGTAGCTGTAAGCGTCTGCATCAAATGGTGTTTATATGCATATATATATGTATGTATGTATATGCCTGTATGTATGTATGTATGTATATATATATGTGTGTGTGTGTATGCATAGTGTGTGTATGTATATGTGTGTGTATGTGTGTATGTGTACGTGTGCGTGTGTGTGTATAAAACTATATAAATACTATACAAATAGTTCTTCTAGGTGAAAAACAATCAACAACGCCTACACCCAGGCGTGGTGGCGTATGCCTTTAATCCCAGCACTAGGGAGGCAGAGGCAGGCGGATTTCTGTGAGTTCAAGGCTAGCCTGGTCTACAAAGCTAGTTCCAGAACAGTCAAAGATACACAGAGAAACCCTGTCTTGAAAAACCAAAAAGAGAAAAAGAAAGAAAGAAAGAAAGAAAGAGAAAGAAAGAGAAAGAAAGAGCACTTACAGTAGCTTTTCTAAATACGAAATCTCATTTCATTGTCCAAACTGACCTCAAACACATGATATTCCTGCCATCTCCATACCACAGCTCTTAATTAACATTGTTCCAGAAGTCCTAGTTAATTTAATTAGAGAAATACATGAAAAGAGAGATAAATATTAGAAAAGAGGAGGCAAAGTAATCATTGTTTAAAGTTGGTATGATTAAATATCTAGAAATCCCTCCCAGAAATCCATTAAATATATTAACTGGGTCCAAGAACTTGGCCAATTTCAAAATAAATATACAAAAATCAATAGTATTCCAATCAAACAATAAAAAGTACTTAGAAAATATGAGGCAGAATGAGTCCATTCACAGTATCTTAAAGGCATAAAGGAAGTTAAAAAAAAAAGTGGGCTGGAGAGATGCCTCAACTGTTAGGAGCACTGGCTGCTCTTCAAGGGATCCCAGGTTCAACTCCCAGCACTTACATGGCAGGCAGCACATGACTTTCTAACTCTGGTACCGGAGATCTGGCCACATCCTCTGTCTCCTTCAGCACACGTGTGGTGCACAGAGATGCATGCAGGCAAAATACTTACATACACAGAAACAAAAAAAAGTGTTTATAAAAAAGTAAATATATTTACTACAATGTGCAAAGATTTTTACAGGGAAAAATTCCGTGGAGGGACGTGAAGACTTGGAGATAGCCAACTTGGCACTTAAACTTAATCAAGCACTCAGCTGGTAGAGTGTTTGCTGAACAGGTACAAAAACCTGGGTTCAATCCCCAGCACCACCACATAAAACCAGAGTGTGGCACAGACCTGTAATCTTAGCATTCAGGAAGTAGAGATAGGAAGATTAGAAGTTCAAGTTCACCAGGCAGAGGTGGCACAGGCCTTTAATCCCAGCTCTTGGGAAGCAGAGTTGGGTAAGTCTTTGTGTTCAAGGTCAGCCTGGTCTACAAAGTGAGTTCTAGGAGAGCCAGGGATACACAGAGAAACCCTATCTCAACCGGCCCCCAGCTCCCCACCCCCACCAAAAAAGTTCAGAGCCATCCATTCATCCATAATGAATTTGAGGCCAGTCTGGGCTATGTGAGGTTCTGTGTCAAAAAAAAAACAAAATTTTGGCATGTTGGTGCATCCTTTTTATTCCAGCACTCATGAGACAGAGGCAGGCGGATCTCTGTGAGTTCAAGGATATCCTGGTTTACATAGTGAATTCCAGGCCAACCAGGTAAGATCTTGTCTCAAACAAAACAGAATCATAATCTATCTCCTTCAAACAAATGTCATATTCAGAATTCCCAAAGGCCATAACTTAGAAGCTGGCTAAGTGATTCTAAAGAGAATTTGAACACTAAACCTGTAGAAATAAAAGTCAAAGGAACCAGAGAGAGGGCTCTTGCTGCTCTTCCAGAGGACCTGGGTTCAATTCTTCACGCCCATGTAGGGTTCCTCACAACCACCTGTAACTCCAGCTCTAGGAGATCTGACACCTCTTTTGGTCCTGATATGCTGTGGGATAATGCTTTTGTACCCTGTAAAGATTTGTCACTCGTATTGGTTTAATAAAATACTGATTGGTCAGTAGCCAGGCAGGAAGTCTAGGTAGGACAACCAGACTAGGAGAATTCTGGGAAGAGGAAGGGCAAAGAAGTAGTCACCAACTAGACACAGAGGAAGCAAGATGAGAATGCCTCACTGATAAAAGGTACCAAGCAGCATGGCTAAACATAGACAAGAATTATGGGTTAATTTAAGATTTAAGAGCTAGCTAGGAATATGTCTGAGTCATTGGCCAAACTGTGTTGTAATTAATATAGTTTCTGTTGATTATTCAAGTCTGGATGGCTAGGACATGAAAGTGCAGTCTCTGTTAACACTGATAGGTGCCTGCACACATGCAACATATGTGTGCATGCATATACACACACATGCTTGCACAAGGCACACATGCTTGCACTCAGGTGCACACCACACTCATACGTGTGTGCACACATACACATACGCATGCTTGCATATATGTGGTATAATGTCCCGCTGGCCTGGTTCCAGAGGGATAGATAGCAAGCAACCTCCTCTAGCCTTGAAACCCCACTGGGTTATACCTGGCCTGGCTCTGAAGTTTTCACACAGTCCCTCGTCCTTCCTTTGTGTTACAAATACCTTTTGTTGCCCGATGTGAATCTTGACTGTGAGTTTCCCATGGATACAAAGCCTATGCAAAACTTGGTTTAGAGGAAACCTGGAAAACCATAGCACCTCATGAATCAGATATTTGCACCTGGCATTGTGTTGTGGGAAGCTTCAATCAGCTTGTTTTGAGAAGAGGAAATCTACTAGCTAAAGTGTAAATACAGGAAAAATAAAGGTGTCAAGAGGTGAAGGGAAGGTGCTGAGCCCCCTGCAGCGCAGTGGCTAAGCTCATTCTCAGCATGTCTGAGTCTTCATTTCCCGAACTCACGTAAACCCACATGTCAGCATCAAGCTACACATGATACACACATGCACACATGTAGCAAGAATAATAAAAACCCAGAGACAGATATTAGGGTTCAACCTGAAGATCAGAGAAGCAAAGCAGCCAAGCCACTAGAGAGCTCTTACTGTCAGGAAAAATCTCAAGAAGAGCCTCTCCGCCAACACAAAATAACTAGACCAGATTAGACCAAATCAAAAATGCCTACCGTTTAATAAATGCCACACTCCCGGGTGTTCCTTTTTCTGGCGCAAGCCTAAATAGCCTGTGAGAGTGATCCTGACCCTCCCTGGGGAGGAATCAGCATTTGGCAGGCTTTCCCAGAGGTGGAGTTCTGCCCAAGGCAACTCCCAGGGGGAGGGGCTGGGGTGATGCTTTGAACCAAATATCCCAAGGGAGGGGCTTAAGATGGAGCTTTTTTGCTCCATTGGTGCTCCATTGGCGCCCCAAGGCAGGGGTTGGGGTGATGATTCCTACTTAATATTACATTCCAGACTCTTTGGATATAGGGGTGTTAGAGGGCTGGGATCTCACTTTCAATCAAACATCCCGGAGACCTTGGATATAGGGGTGTCACTTTTGACCAAACACTTACCTCTATGAAATCTTCAGACCGAAAGAGGGAGCGAGTTCCTGTCTCATTCCTCTCTAGTGCTGGAATTAAAGCTGTGCACAACCACTACCCAGCCTCTATGGCTTACTAGTGTGGCTGCTGGGATTAAAGGTGGGTGCCACCACTGCCTGGCCTGTATGGCTGACTAGTGTGGCTGTTTTGCATTCTGGTCTTCAGGAAAGAAAGAAAGGAGGGAGGGAAGGAGGGAGGGAGGAAGGAAGAGGCAGATTAGGGTATGGAAACACACAGGTGTGGAAAAAGAGTTTGGTATGCAGACTCCTGGAGACAAAAGCCCACCACACCATGCAGGCCATACAGGGAAGTTTTGGGGTCATGCAGGTTCTTCAGGGACAAGAGGAGAGCCTGGCCTCCAGCTTTTCTTACGGTTTTCACAGGAAGGAATGGGCGAGACAGGAAAGAGCCAGCAAGTTAGGATTGAATGGTCTGAATAATTTCAGAGGTGGCTGGCTACAGGGATGGTCCTAAGTTGTCTATCCTAGGCCCTATGGTAATTTGGGGCAGGGAGCTTGGGGGCCCTAGGGTGTTATATACTCTACAGCTTCCAACTGGTTGGTTTGCATGGGACCACACAAATCTCAGGAGCAAGGAATTAGCCAGCCTTGGGATAGGCAACTTCTCATGGACTTGGTAGAATCCTAAGGTGTCAAAAATATCAAAAAATACCAAAGCAAAGGCTGGGGCATAGCATCCTTGCCTAGTATGCACAAGGTCCCATGTCCTGTGCCCATGACCATATAATCCAGGCTTGGCTGTGTGTGCCCGTCATTCCAGCAGGTAGAGGCAGAGGATCACAGCTATCCTCAGCTATGTGGGGAGTTGGAGGCTAGCCTGGGATACATGAAACTCTGTCTCAAAAACAAACAACCCTCCACACACAAAATTTGCTAATCTGCAGGATAAAAAAAATAACAGCCACTTCAATTTGTCAAACATGGGAAGAGGGCTTAGTAGGTGCTTGGTGGCAGTGTTTACCCAGCATGCTCAAGGCTCTGCTTTTCATGAACAGAGATAGGTGGAGCATTTAGAAATTGGCTAAGTCCAGGACTGGCAAGGAATGGAGATGCGCCAGTCTAGCCAGGCCTGTCAGTGGGCTTCCTCCATGGCTCCCAGCTTCCCCCTCCTGTTAGCTCAGCACCTGCCTCCCAGGCCTTAGCTCCTCGGCTTCCTGTGTGGCTGCTCCCTCAGCACAGCTGCTCTGGCCTGACCTCCAAACTCAATGCACATGGCTTAGTCTTTGAAGCTGGCCCCCTCCTCCCGGCTCAGGAAGCGCCCTTCCCTTGGTCTCTGCTGCCTCTCACACCTCCAGCTTCCCACCTGTGGCTTCATGCTTCTTCCTGGTCTCCAGTCTTAGCATCTCTCCTTTCTCGGGGAGCCCCCCATCTACAGCCTTCCACTGTCTCCCAGGGAATGCTCATCCACAGATGAGGTCTCCAGTTCCCATCCGTCTCGTTAGACTAAAACTTACACAGCTATTTGCTAGACTTGGGCTTTTCTCTAATAAATCTACACTTGCTCTGCAATAAATAAATTCTAGCTCGGAAGGCCGGGGCAGGATGATCACTGAAGCTCGGGAGTGAGGCCACCCTGAGCAGCACAAGTTTCTGCTTGTGGGAAGGGATGGGGATTCCTCTCCTCATCCCCTCCCCCAAATTGTGACTTGTAACTCTGGGCATACAACCCAGGGATCTCATTTAGTCAATGTTAGGCAAGTGCTCTACCACTGAACTATAATGCCAAGCCTCAAGATGTTGTTCCTAAACAAAACAACACACAAAAAAAGAAACGTTCCTCCTTCCTGCTCTTCCACCTCATTCATTAAGGTAGAGTCAGTCAGTCAAACCCAGAG
Organism: Ellobius talpinus; assembly: GCA_001685095.1. NCBI lineage: Eukaryota > Metazoa > Chordata > Mammalia > Rodentia > Cricetidae > Ellobius > Ellobius talpinus. The sequence goes on from LOJH01003028.1 coordinate 5,764, forward strand.
CTCACCAGCATGGCTAGACTTGCCAGCCCATTCTGGAAATATCCCTTTCTCTGCCTTCCAGCAGGCTACCATGGCCACCTGGCCTTACATGGGTTCTGGGGACCCAAACTCCCGGTCCTCACACTGTGCTGCACACACTTTCACATCCACACTATCTCGCCAATGCATGTGCACAATTTTGTTCGCAATTTTAAGTCCCTAAATGTTCCCTGAGTATAGAGAACAGGGCAAGAGGGTGAGCAGAACTTTGGACACTTGCTCTGTTTCTTCCTCTCTTTTTTTAATTATTTCTTTTTTATGTTATGTGCTTTGGTGTTTTTGCTTGCATGTGTGTCTGTGTGAAGGTGTCTGGAACTCCTGGAGTTGCAATTACAGACAACAGTGAGCTGCCATGTTGGTGCTGGGAGTTGAACCCAGGTCCTCTGAAGGATAGCCAGTGCTCTTATCCTCTGAGCCATCTTTTTAGACCCCCACTTGCTCTGATTCTGTATGAGCCAGGCCTGAACTTTGCCCTTCCTGGCTGACAGGCTATGGCATGCAGCCTTAGCAGGGACACTGGCCTTCTCAGGATGGCAGTGGGGGTGGGACTCCAGGAGACTTCACTGGGGCCCCTGCCGGAGGAAGCCCAGAGGCCACCTGGAGATCATCTTTACTAACTAGTTGGGAGATCCTTGTGTTAGAAAATGGGTTCTTCCTTAAAAAAAAAAAATTAAAGCTACTCAGCTTTGCAGCATTTGCTCACTTCCGTGAGGTAAATATTCCCACTGGGGCCAATTTCAAGCTACCACAGAGTAACATCCAGCTCACAGAATTCCTGCAGATTTAGCAAGTAGCTCTCTCTTGCCCATATTCCCAGGGCCACTCCCGCGAGCCTTTCTCTGTGGAGACCCAGAGATAACTGGGGAGCCCTCTTAGGAGAACCGAGAACTTGTCATCACCCAAATGGGGTGTTAATACAATCAGGGAATTAAACCCAATCTACAGCAACAAGCTGATGGGGTCGGAGGCTTGAGCTGTGTGCGTATTAAAATAGTTTTCACTTGTGTTCTCGCTGTAAAGCGTACACACAGGGACAAGGGACGATGGCATGTGCTGAGAGTCTCTTCTGTGCCAGCAAGTGTTCTAGACACTGGGGATAAATGAGGTGAATGAGACAAGGTTCTTGGCCTCAGGAAGCTTAGAGCCTAGAACTTAGACATGAATGTCACGGGGTCATAACGTACAGAGAAAATTAAAGTGCAGAAGGGACCAGGGAGTGGTGGAACTCCTTGTTGCATGGATTCTAATTGGTCTTAATAGTGAAAACCTGGAGCCAGATATTGGGGTAAATGCTGAAAGATCAGAAAGACAGAGCCAGCTACAGCCAACTCTTACCTTGCTAACTCTTCAGCCAAAAAAGGGACCAAGCTCCTGTCTCCTCTCACCTTATATTCTCCTCTCTGCCCAGCCATATCACTTCCTGTCTATCTATATAGACATCCAGACCTCTCTGGTTAACTAGTGGTTAGCTCCGCCCTCTGATCTTCAGGCAAGCTTTATTTGTCAGAGTACACACACAAGATATCACCACAGGTCCTGCTTTAGAAAGGTGGGAAAAGCCCTTCCTGATGAACAAACACTCGAACAGGCATGGGAATGAAGGGAAGGAGGCAGAGATGCTGGAAGCCGGTAAGGACATTCCAGCCAGGAGGAGAGTGGAGCTGGCCTTGGTGGAGGTTGTGGGGAAGTTTCTAGAGGAGGCCCTGAGATGACCTGAGGGAGGTGAGCAGGACCCAGGTGTGACTGGAGAAGCACCTGTGTAGGAAGGGAATAGCTGGTGCCTCTGTAGGCACAGGCCCTGAATTTGCATTTTGTTGTGTGGTGAGAAGGCTTTGGAGGGTTGGAGCAGAGAAAGAATATCTCTCCTACATTTAAAAAAGGATGCTGAGCCGAAAATAGGATGTGGGTGGCAAGAAACGAAGCGGAGGGTGGGTCGGACGGCTCAGCAGGTAAAGGCACTCACTGCCAAGCCTGAAAACCTGAGTTCCGTCCCCAGAACACACGTGCCTGGGAGAAATCCACCCCACCAGCTAGCCTCCGACCTCCACATGCAGCGTGGCATTAGCGTGAGGGTGCTCAGACACACACACACACAAAACAAACAAACAAGGAGGCATAGAGCCCAGTCGGGAGCTGCTGCTGTGGTTTGAGTGGAAGACAGTGGTAGTTTGAACTAAGGTAGAATTTGGGTAAGAAATGACTAAGGGCTGGGTGTGGTGGCGTACACCTTTGATCCCAGCACTGGGGAGGCAGAGGCAGGTGTATCTCTGTGAGTTCAAGGTCAGCCTGGTCTACAGAGTGAGATCCAGGACAGCCAGAGTTACTTGGTAAGACTTATCTCAAAAATGAATAAATATAAATAAAAATAAAAGATAAGTAGGAAGAAGATGGATCTTGGATAGCCCCTCTACTTTCCCCCTACTTTCAGGAATTTTGGGGCTTACTAGCCAACAGGTTTGGAGTGAGAGAACCCCAAGGGAGACCCAGTGGAATGACTGTGTGTCTTCTTCATTCTTGGGGGATACTTTTTGCTGGTGTAGAATCCTGAGCTGGCATTTCACACTCTCCACATATTAAGTAGCTGAGATAAAAGTAGCTGAGCAGGTGACACGCTCACACAAATGAAAATTGAAATGTGAGACTGAGGCAGGATGCTTGCCCGGCATCCACAGGGCCCTGGATCCCCTTTCTGAAACAAGAAAGTAAACAAGGGGGAAGAGGGAAGGAGAGAGGGGAAAGGAAAGGAGGAGAGGAACGAGAGAAAAGGTGACCAAAGCAGTTGGCAACCAGCAAACTCAAACATCCCAGATGTTCTAAACATTTTACTTCAGGCAGCTAGAAAACAATCCCAAGTAGCAGTTCTAAATGAGCCCTGAGTGTATAAACTGAGAGTTTCCGTACCAGGTGTATAAACTGAGGACGTGACCGCTCCAAGGTATGGCTGAGGGGAAGGGTTTTATTGTAGAGATGCTGAGAGTACAACCAGAGGCATCTGGAAGAGTCCAGAGCAGGGACAGCAGTGGACGGAACACGGCTGGCAGACTGGACTGGACCATGGGGGCAGGGCACAGATTGAGAGAGGATGACCAAGAGAGTGTGGGCAGAGGGGACCAAGAGGGAAGGGCAAGAGAGAGGGGATGGAGAGAGGAAAACAAGAAAGGGAGAGCGTGATGGAAACAGCAGGCTTATGAGGTATGTTGATAGGTACCAGAGACAGCCACTAGGTCATGAGTTTCTTTTGGACCTAACAGTGAATTATACATTCACAACAATAATAATGAGGTTGCTGAAATAAATATTTGAGTCAAATGTAAAGATTACTAGACTGGATAGTAAAAATCCAACTAGACCTACAAGAAATATGTGTAGACCACAAATATACAGAAGAAGAAGAAAGAAGAGGAAGAGGAAGAAGAAGGAGGAGGAGGAGGAGGAGGAGGAGGAAGAGAAAAGGCAAAAAAGCATCTTATAGAAACAGTGTCTCAGTCTGTTTTGTGCTACCGTAACAGAATACCTGAGACTGAGGAATCAATCTGCAAAGAATAGTGCTCTAGGCTGGGCAGCCCAAGGTCAGAGTGCAAGCATCTGGCAAGGGCTTCTTTGTTGTGTCGTAACATAGAAGAAGGCAGAAAGGCAAAGAGATGAAGAGAGGGAGAAAGAGAACAAGAGAGACAGACAGACAAGCTACTTCTATCCTCTGCCCATTTAGAAGGGTAGTGCCCTCATGAGGCCAAGCACCTCACAAAGGCTCTGCCTCTTAGGGCAAAGCAATTGCCTATCGTGGGTGGAGGACCCACTTCAGTTCCCAGTACCGGAGTCGGGGGTGGGGGGCTGGGGTTAAGGTGTCTCACCTGGTGATGGTGGGTGCTATCGGGTGTGATGATCTTAGTTCTATCCTTGAGCCCCCATGGCAGAAGGAGAGCTCCAATTTGTCCTCCAACCTCTACATGCCAACCATGGCATTAGCCCCTCCCCATACATAATTAAACAAATAAAAATAAAACATCTTTTAAACTGTGGTTCCGCTTTCATCGTCTGACATGAGTTCTAGTGAGGAGAAACATTCAAACCATAACCAATGCTAAAAGACAGTGATGCCCACACAGCGAGATGCGGCTTTTAAGGCAATCTATATACATATATATTGTGTATATACATTGTATATATGTAAATATTGCATATATACATATATAGCATATACATGTACGTGTATATGTGTGCACATATTGTATGTGCATATTATATATATATATGAGGTCACTTTATAATGTTAAAAAGTTCGATTTTCCAGGAAGATACAGCAGTCTTAAACTTGTGTGTGTTTAATAACATGCTTTTCAGAAGGGATAGTCAAAAGAGGAAGGCAGAATGACAAAGAGAAGCAGACAAACCACAATCCCAGGAGATTGCAACCCAACACTCCAGTAATTGCTGGGACCAACAGACAAAAGCAGTCACAGAAGACGCCTGGTTCCCAGGCCTGACCCGGGAGGCACCTACAGCGCGCACGCACACCTGCAGACTCCACTTTCCCTTCCAGTGCTCATGGAAACCCAACAACCAAATTTGTCATGGGACCTTCAGTCTGAGCAAGTTTCAAAGCATTAAAATTACACAGGATGTGTTCAGACCGCAGCGCGTTTATATCATAAATTAATTAAGAAACGGTAACTGCAAAAAGAACCATTATTTGGAAATGAAGATCTTTCTAAATAATTCATGTTAGTCATTGACTACATATAAAATTATAACGATGTCTTCCGAGGGTTAAAAAAAATGAGCAAAGTTAAAAAAAACACAGGCGCGCCAGCGGACAGCTGGAGGCTGGCTAATGAAGCTACAGTATTTAAGGCAGTTTTTCATTCTGGGGGCGAAAATGAGACATTGATTAATTTTAAGATTTCATAAGCCAGGTAGAAGCTGAATTACCAGGGTACCAGAAGAATAGAACCAGAGAGGACAGCTTTCAAGTCAGGAAATAAGAACAAGATGAAAAACCAAATCTCAGAAGAAGGAGGCAAAAAGAATGTAAATTAGGAGATAAGAGTTCGAATATATGCAAACTCCTACATGGATCTTTAAAATGTGGCTTCCAGCCATATCTGGGGCTGGGCATGGGAAGATTTAGCTCCTGTGTGGTACCGAGGAAAGTCGGGCACTGTCCATAATCCCACCTACCCCCCTCAGACCTTATCAGTCTGCTCTCAGTTTCTCGGGGCCTGCAGCCACAAGGGGCCTCTCTGCCTTGTTAGGGACCCAAGGTTGGGTGTATGAATATGGCATTCCTTCCACCCACTGGGAGTCAGTGAGGGTAGCCTTGTGACATTCTCATAGCCAGCATCCCTGGCAAGAATATATACAGCTGGGGCTAGAGAGATGGCTCAGTGGTTAAGAGCATTGATTACTCTTCCAGAGGACCTGAGTTCAATTCCCAGCACCCACATGGTAGCTCACAACTGTCTGTAATTGCAGTTCTATGGGACCTGACACCACGGCAAAACACCAAAGCAATTCAATTAAAAATAAATAAATAAAAGGATGTATACATCCTAAAGAGACACTGGTTCACCCCTTTTAACTATCAGACTAGTGATTGAGAGAATAGACCCCAAGAAATTAGAGTTTCCCCAGGAGTCTCCTGCTGGGACAGAAATGAGCCCTGGGGACTGGGAGCTGAGACAGTGGTGGGCAGGGGCCCACATCTGGCCCAACTGTTTGATTATAAATATCTCTTGCTTCCTGTTTAAGCCTTATCCTCAGGTCAGAATGTTGAAGATAGACTTAGGATTGAGGGTGACAGAGTCACTGGATCTTTTTGCCCCTCTTCCGGGTGTGCCCACATTGAAATCTTTCTCTGTTTTCCTCTGTTAACTTGGCTCTTTTAATTGCCTTGTTGAGGACATGTGGCTGAACCTGGCTTTTTTGGACACACTCTGAGACACATTCCCAGGAATCTCAGCTTGCGGCTCACCCTTCCCGGCCATCCTCCGCCTGCTGGCATTTCCTGCCCTCTTCTAAGCCCCATATGGTTATGTCAACCAATGTCTCCAGGAGCTGATGCTGACTTCTCTGTTGTTTCCCAGGCCTGTGTGAGTGGCTCCTGTTCCTGAGGGCATGCACACACAGAGGCAATGGGCTGGCTAAATCTGAGAACCTTTGATAAGAATGCTCAGAATTTAGTTGGACGACTCACCTCTTAGGCCTCTGCTGCCAAGGCAAGCTGAGGCACAGTGTGCTTCTCTTGGGTTCGGAGGGCAGCAGACTAAGCACCTGATGACCCAGCCTGCTGCTGCCTGGCAGTGCCTACCCAGGTCAAAGGCTGTCAGTGGCCAGGGGAGAAATTGGTATCTTTGTTAAGAAGTCCACATTGTTTTTTTTTTAAAAAAAAATTTATTTGTTTATATTTTCTGTGTATGATTGTTTTGTCTGTGGGTTTGTATGTGATCTGAGTGCATTCCTGATGCCCATGGAAGCCAGGCGAGGGTGTCAGATCCTTTGGTACCGGAGTTACAGACCACTGTGAACAACAATGGGCACTAGGAACTAAACCCGGGTTCTCTTCAAGAGCAGCCGCGGGGGCTGGAGAGATGGCTCAGCGGTTAAGAGCATTGCCTGTTCTTCCAAAGGTCCTGAGTTCAATTCCTAGCAACCACATGGTGGCCCACAATCATCTGTAATGAGGTCTGGTACCCTCTTCTGATTAACTGTATACATAATAAATATCAAAAAAAAGCAGCCGGTGCTCATAACTGCCGAGTCATCTCTACAGTCCCCAAGGTTTTATGTAGCCCAGGCTGGCCTTTGAACTCTTGACCTTCTCCCTCCTGAGCGCTGGGACTGTGGGCATGCGCCACCATACCCAGTTTTATACAGTGCTGGGGATTAAGCTCTGGGCTTCACTTATGCGAGGTGCACTCCCTCCCAGCAGAGGGGCATGCCCAGTCATTTCAGGAACTTGCTTTTGTTTTGTTTTGTTTTGTTTTTCAAGACAGGGTTTCTCTGTAGCTTTGGAG
>LOJH01003029.1:0-21807 GCA_001685095.1 Ellobius talpinus
TATTAACCAATGAAAGTAACACATAGACAGATGACCCTCCTCCATCACCTTAGATGAGAGCAGTTCAGTTCATTGCTGCATGGGTCTTACACTGCAGAGCTTGGGCTATTAATCAGAAACATAAAACATAACACATAAAACATAAAACGTCTCTTGAAGGAGACATGATAAAAAAAAAAACCCTTTCACTATGACGTCTCCAAAACCTCATTCCACATCCCAGAATCATCAAGACGAGCATGAAGTAAAATCCACAGGGTGATGCTGAGAACGCATTGGTTTTGGCAATAAAGAGCTTTCATTTACAAGTCCATTATGGACCAACTTTTGATTCCCAAAGTATGTGGAGAACCTGCCCTTCTCCCCGTGCCCCATCCACTGTTTCCTTCTGCTCCAAGGAGTCTCCTTCCTAATTTCATGCCACATATATTCTCTTACTCTCCCCACACCCCTTCCTTAAGATCTCTTTTTTTCCCACTTACAGGCCCCATTTAGTTTCATGACATCTACAGACACTCATTCCAGTACAAATACAAACATTAGACCCTGGAGGGGGCTGAAGAGATGACTCATGGCTAAGAGTGCTTACTGCTCTCCGAGAGGATCTGAGTTCAGTTACCAATTCGTGGGGCAGCTCTTAATTGTCTAGACTCCAGCTCTTGGAGATCTGATACTGTCATTGAGTCTCTGTGGGTACCTGCACTTATACATACCCACACAGAGGTGCACACACATATAAATAAATAAAAATGAAAATAAGTGTTAAAGATGGAACAAATACTTAGAATCTGGGATCCACTTATGAAACCACACCTGGTATCTATCTTTCTTACTCAGAGTTACATCAGTTAATACAATATTTTCCAATTCCATCCATTTTCTGGAAAACTTTATAATTTTATTTTTCTTCATCACTAAAATTCACTGTTAATATATGCTACGTTTTTACTAATTATTCATCTGTTGGTGGACAGCTAGGCTGATTCTTTCTCTGACAGATGAGGTCTTTACTAAGATACTATGTGTTTATTTATTGAGCCTCAGTTATTCAGCTCTGAAAGAGAGCCCCAGAGTGACATCACTGGACTGAGGGAGAACAACCTAAGCCAGGTCTAAAGCAGAGCAACACATCTGGCAGGTGTCATCTTCACAGATGTCAATGTCCCTTTTCTATAGGCTCCTTGCAGAGGGTATGGCTTTATGATTCACACTCCCATAACCCTGCAGTGCCTTAGTTTCTTGGAAATAGTGATATGGGTCTGATAAGCAATAAAATAATGATAAGAGTGTTTTTCCCAGACCTGGCTTGGTATCCATGAGTTTCTATCAGTTTTGCTCAGTATTTAATGGAACTGAGTTTATCAATGACCAATTAATTATCTACAGTAGTTTTCTCCTGCATTATATTAGTATAGTGTCTTTCCTTAAAAATCTCTTAAATCGTCAGAAAGTCATTTATGAAATTTAAAAATATATGAATATAGTAAGTTTGTATATATAATATAACTTCCATATTGTATGAATTTTGGTGTTTCTGATAGAAAGATAAAAGTGAAGGGATGTCAATATTTCTAAGGTGATAAAACGTTTGCACCTCTGAGTTACAACCTTCACAGCTAATAAAACTATCAGATAGGAAAATAAACAAATTGTGATTGCTAGCTTGAAATTAAAATTGTCTTAGGGCTGGTGAAAGTAGTTTAGACTGCAGGCAAACCTCTCGGTTCTGGTTCAAGAGCCACAGGGACACTGAGATGTGGAGAGAATGATCTAGCAAAATAGCATAGAAGTCACAGTTTCTAAAACGCTATTGTAACACAGTCCAATACTATATGAAGAAGATCTGTGTAAGCCCTCGAGTGATTTTTGGAGGTGTTTATGAAGAAAAAGGAGCGCATTCTAAAATCAAGCAGATGCTTCAAAAAAATTGATCCTAAGCAGAAGACCTTAAGACTGAATGTCCAAGCTCCTGCTGTCTTAGTTTGTTCCCCTCCTTTGATTCACATTACCTACCTGGTGGTTGCTTATGTCTCTCCCGGTGCTGACTTCCACCAGCCAGAATGGCACAGGAGTTCATGTTCATTTTATACTTATTACAGCCTAGTACTCCAAATAATGGTTCTTTCACACTTAATGCAAGCATCTATAACAAATCAGCTAAGGATTATTTTCATTCTTCCTTCAAATAAATTCACTTCTTAGTCCAGCAATGGTGGCGCATGCCTTTACTCCCTGCACTCAGGAGGCAGAGATAGGTGGATCTATGTGAGTTTGAGGCCAGCCTGGTCTACAGAGTAAGTTCCTGGACAGGCTACAAAGCTATAGAGAAACCCTGTCTGGGAAAAAGAAAATCACTTCTTAAAAATATATTTTACCAACTCTTCAAAAATTTCATACATGTACACAATATTTTTTGATCACAGCCACATTCACTCTTTCCCCTCCAACTCCTCCTGGAACCCATACCTATCCTTTAACTTTCTGAGGTCAAATACTGCTGGTAGTGAGTTAAAAATGTGAGTGGGGGTAGGGCCAACTGCTGGATCAGGGGCATTTTGTCACTCACCTGAAACTTTAGAAAACAGTATATGAATTAGTATCCAGAGTGAATATACAAAGGAAGATCAATGCCTAGATTTATTTCCATGGCAAAGCCTCCAGACTGGAGCCATGAGCTCTGTATTGAGTAACAAGCCAAAGAAATTAATTTGGTCCATTCATTCTAAATAAGGTATGTACTTATGTACTTAAAATAATTGGAACTTTAGAGAATTTTAGACACCTCTTCCACTCTGCCTATTGCATTGACTTTTTAGATCCCACTTCTAAAATTTTCTTTCATTTGTGAGTGTGTGATATGCATGTGTGTATATGTGTGTATACAGGTAATCTCATTTCTGTGAAAGAGCAAAGACTTATATAAGAGTGGCTCTCTTCAGCTGTTTTCCGTGTTATTAATTTATTTGTTATTTTGAGATAAGGCCTCACTGAACCTGAAGCCTGTTATTTAAGCGAGGTGGCTAGCCAGCAAGAAACTAGACAGGGCAGCACCATATATGCCTGCCTTTTACATGGGTACCAAGAATCAGAATGGCCTTTACATTTCTAGTTCAGTTCTTCCTTGGATGTTGAACACTCTGCCCCTCAGTACTCTCATCTGTGGGTAGATACAACACCCATGCTACCCTGTGTTTGTTATGAGGGTAGAGTGAGCTGAGGCACAAGCCCTCAGTTAGGGCCTTGGTACATGGTGAAGCTTATCAATACCGTTGCTACAATTACTGATGGTCTAGTACAGTGATGAGCCAGACCTATCCAAGAATCCCATGATGCTCTATCTCTGCACCCCTCTCCACACATGGCAGAGAGCTTTTTTTTGCATTTCTGCTAAATATTAGTCTCTATTAGTTAGACATAATTGACCGTTTAGTCTCCATAGGAGCTTCTAAATAAATGTCTGCTCTATTTTAAATTCCATGTCACTGGGGGGTGGGGAGGATAAAGAACTGGAGGGGGTGAAGTTGGAGAGGGCTCAGCATTTAAGAACACTGGCCATTCTTACAGAGAGGGATTGTATTCAGTTCTCAGCACCCACATGGCAGCTTACAACCATCTGTAATTCCAGTTCCAGGTGATCCAATGACTTTTCTGGCCTCCTAGGGTACTGTGTGCATGAAGTACACAAACATACATGCAGGAAACACACACACACACACACAATAAGTAAATAAATAAATAAATATTTTTGAGAGTATTGTATAGTAAGGACGGAATAATAAACCCTTGTTTTCAGATCTATATTCAGATTCTATTTTTCATAGGAAAAAAAGAGAATTCCTTGCTGTCCCTCTCTGTCCTTGCTCTGTTATGATAGATTTTGCCTTTCCTGGCTAGATTAATTCCTAATACATGAAGCTTTTTCTATGCCTTACACCATGACTCCAACTCAGGTCTGTCCCTGGCAGAAATCAACTCAGAAAACATCCACAAGCACACAGTTCCTGGCATGAATGCAATAGGAATGAGGCATCCTATGGCCACTCTGAGAATAGGAAGGATCTTATTTCTAGTTAGATATGAATACATCACATAACCTAGCAAGATAACAAACATGTACTTACATCAAAAAGAAGTTCATGCTTAAACAAAAACCTTAAATTATGACTATTTAAATGAGTGAATAGATTACCAAACTAAATGCATACTTGGCTGAAAGCGCCCTGCCTTAAATGATAACATATCCTTTAAAGGATGTTAAGAGGAGCGTAGAGCATGAGGAACTACAAGAATCAGCCCTGAAGAAGTCAGCATGTTGCTCAGAGTCTTCTCTGATGAGAGGGGCACAGGCAAGCAGGCCCATCAGCAACATTAAAGATGCAGGGGGAAGAAGATGCTGAGCATGTTTGCGGTTCGTGGTTGGTACGAATTTGCTGGAATTTCAAGTGCCGACAAACACAGAACATTCCAATATCAGTGATTACCTTGACTGAAGACAGCGAGCATTAGCTACATAACACCACATTCTGTATTCAGGGTAAAGAGAAGATCCTTAAGTTTTTTCTTTTATAGAAGCCAGTATTAGCTGACTATCCATTGTCTGCCCTCTGGGTACTCTGGCCACTCTTCCTTCCACTTTCATGAATACAGAATTATTCTACTCTCTTGTCTCAAAGCCTAATAGATGACATTTATCACCTACCTGAACTCCTCCAAGCCTTGGTGATTTTCCAACCATCCTTTTGTCTCACCTGCAACACCTGCCAGTCTTTGTTTAACCCCCCCACACACACACACACTTTCAGTCTAGTGTCTCCTGGTCCATGCTCCTGAAGAAAACATCTGTCTTTATCATTGATTTCACAGTTACTGCTGTCATAGCCATTCACATATCCCCCCATAAAAAGCAATAAAACAGTGTGTAAAATTTAAATTTCCAAAAGCCATGCTAGAGTTTGAAGAGTTGGCCCTTGCCTGATTCTTGACTAGCTTTCGAGGATTTGTTGCTAACTTAATAAGTTCATGGCACATTATTTTGCTGGAAAGAAACACAAGTCATACATAGGCAAAGGACTGTTTGATGTTAATTTTCTAAAGCATGGCTTAAAGTATGTTTTCATAGTACTCACTTAAGCTATTCTAATTATTATAAATATTATATATTCTAAATGCTTCTACAGAACGTTAGAACATCATGAGGGTGCTATGATCCTCAAGGCAGCAATAGAAGGGACTCAGAGCTCCAGTTCTGTTAGGTGAATGCCAGACTAGTGAGCCGCACTTTGACCACTACAGAACATTTCTCCTGTGCACAGATGAACATGAAAGAAGGAAGTGCAAGATGAATGCTGTTCAGTCCCTGCTTTTAGCCATGTCTCCTTAAGTATGCAGCAGCAACTAAGAATATACCACTGAGCTGGCAAGTGAAGACATCTGATACACCTTGCTCAGTCCTTTGAACAAGGCAGAGTGCCTTTTTTAACATCAGCAATCCTCTTTCCAACACTGACATCACCCAAGACTTTCTCAGAAACACTATTATGCCAATTCAATTCATCCATAAGCATGAATATGTATTCACACATCCATTTGAGGAAAAGAGGCATATAAGGCATATGTAATATAAAAGAAGTCTGCCGACTCATGCTTCAAACTCTGTCAGTGCTCGTAAACCAGCTTTCACTTACTGCATTTCTTGCTGTATTCTCTTTTCCTCTGTTTGTCTGCAATTGCTGCATTATCTACTTACTCATTATACACATGGAAATTAAGGACTTTAGGTGTCAGTTCCTGAAAGCTTAGGGTTTAATGGTCATTTATCAAAAAAGCAGTTACTTCCCAGCACTTAGCTATTAGTTTATTTAAGAAAAATCTAATGAGTTCTACAAATACACACTTTGGGAACAGTAATTTGGAAACCCTCCTTGGATTAAAACCTTCATTGGTAAAACTAGAGAGGCCAACCAGAATTGTTCTCAGCGGCCAAGTAAATAGGGCAGAGATCCACTCTGGTGCCTTTGATCAATACAGTCTATTCATGCCCTTTCCTCCATTCACAGTTAACCTCAGGGTCTGCCTTCTCAACGTCTCCCCATGCCCTCATTCGCAGCAACCCAAGGTGTACATTTAGGGACTGCATTTGAGTTTTTATTTCCATACATCTTAGCTATTTTAATGTCAGCTTCACTCACACACTGAAAATGTACAAGTTTAGCTAATAACTACAAAACTTTTCAGAGAAATAATAATCTAGAAGTTGTGTGGATGTCCAAAATATAAGAGCTGTGAGTTAGGTATCCAGTTTAAATAAATTCTTTGTATCTTAGATTTAGTTTCACAGGCTGGGATGTAGTTCAGTTAATAGAAGGCTTGGCTAACATGAAAAACGTTCTCAGTTCAGTTCCTAATACTGCATAAACTGGTCATGTTGGCAAACCTATAATCCTGGCATTAGGAGGGTAGAGGCAAGAAGATCAGAGACTCAAGGTCCAGTTCAGCCATATAGTAAGTTCAAAGCCAGCCTGTGCCTCATGAGACTCTATTTCAAGCCATATGTTCATGCTCATTTATTTCCAATGATAATAATGGTTTAAATTGCCCTTCAACTATAGTCATGATTTACCTGATGATAGTAAATGTCCTAAATGGACATTCAGACAATATTGTCATTATACAAACATTATTGGGGATACTTTTAAAAACATAGATTGGATAACCTAATGTATACTTAAATCATAATATAATATACATAAGACATAGAAAATACCCCATTGCTCTTAGAGCTGGGATGACAGGGTGTCTGATGGGCTGCTGTGAGTGTACATGCAATACTGCTTTACAGCAGCTTATCTTATTAGAATATATTCCTTATAGATAATGGGTTTCATTACAGAATTTTTACTCTCATATATAATGTAAAAAGGGTAATTACAGACAAGGAGGCAAACTGTAATTGTTTCTCACTCTCAGGAGCAGTTGTTCTTCATAAATATTTCATTTCACATTTTATAGTTTGAACCTTACAAAGTTTTACTTAACATGAAAGAAATTGAAAAGCAAGACTATTTAATAGTTCTTTCTTATAGTCCATAATTCTGAAATCAATGGAAGGCAATCCAATTTTCTACATAGTGACCTATGCACGGAAAGGGGAGCTCACACACATATTTGCTACATATCCCATGGACTCTGCACAGGAATTCTGCAAGGCGTGCATTCACTATCCCTACCTGTAAGACAACCAGAGCAAGGGATGGAGATACCATATACAGACTAAGCCTGTCTCTACACAAAGCCAGGGGCCCTTCTGTGACATGTGCCCTGGTGTGGTTCAAAAGGGAGAGACCATTCCCATCCTTAAGGGCAACTTAGCATCCTGAGGATACTAAAGAATCAATTGGCCTACAAGTCACTCACACCCTCTGAGCTTCCTTCTAATGTTCTTTGATAAAGCATAGAACTTGTGCCTTCTGAATAAACATTGAGCTTTCTGCCTGGAAAACACAAGGTTGGTTTTTTTTGTTTGTTTGTTTGTTTAAAGATTTGAAGATATGGTGCCTTTTTGATATAGGGCTTACTTACTTATTCAATTATGTTTTGTTACTTTGTCATAGATGTTCACTAAGAGGGACTGTGGGGATACCGGTAATTTCTGGTTTCTGTGAGTCAGCACACCACCTTGTCATTCTTTCTCTGAAACATGTGAGTTCAGATATAGTAGAGCTGAACCTTTACACTAAAGACATCTATCTGAAAGAGTACCAAGATATAATTTGAACAATAAGTAAACAAGGTAACTTGAAGGATTTCAAGAAGTCTAGGACCATCATATTTCACCTGGCATTGGGTAGGAATTTTATGTTCTGGTTATGAACCCTTCAGGACTAGCAAAGGGCATATTATCGATCATATTCTAAGGTCCTGACCATGTAAGAAGAAACAGTTCCACATACTTCTACCCCACCCTACACATACAATGGTCCCATGTACAAGAAATGATTATTCCTGTGAAACGTGCTAATGATGGCTGTGGCTTTCTGAAGCTTGTTTTTCTCCCAGCAGGCAAAGTGGAAGGCTGTCTGCGTGCCTGTGGGTTGGGGGATTTACTCAGTCCAGGGCCTTGTAAGCATCACACAAGCCTAGCTACATTCCAAGGCCGTGGAAGATGGTGGTAGTGGTGGTGCTTAGAGACAGGGGCACATTAGACAGCTTGAGCTGCTCTTCATCATACCGCTATGTAGCCTAGGCTAGAGTATAGGGAGTGCAGGTGCTCACCATCATGCCTAGCAAGAAATCATCTTGAACAAAAATAACTGATATTTTGTTGCAGAATATAAGGCCATTCAACATCATCCAAGTGTCTATGTTAATTCATTTACTTCATAATTGATTGGCTTTTCTTAATATGCACTAGCCTAGAGCATGACTCAAGAGTTAAGAAAACCTATCAAACCTCTTTGCATGTTAGTAGTCTAAATAATCTCTAGGGAGGAAAATATGAACAAAGTGGAGCTAGATCTATCACATGCTTTTTTTTCTTTACAAGTAAAGCTTCCAGGTACATACAGTTCCCAACAGGATTTGATTCACTACTTCCCTCACCATCCTTGGGTATCCTTTGTTAAGATCATACCTTTCAGGAGGAAGAGGTACCAAGAGTGTCACAGCCAAGCTGGATTACACCATACAGAGGTCATCTTATGTTTCCCAAATTCTCTCCCAAAAATTTTTGATAAATAAATATTCCCTTGAAAAGAAACCAAGGCTCTAAGAGTGGACTTGTAAAATTATTTCTTCACAATGAAATATTATTCTGCAGTAATATCTAATGAACTACTGATACACTCTTGGTGCAGTTGAACTAAAAAAAACATTATGCTAGCCAATCATAATAAAGCCACATATTGTGTTTTTGCATTTACATTAAATGTCCAGGATAGACAACTCTGTGAAAGACATAAAATAGTTGTGTAGCTGCTTATGACTGTGGAAAGAATATTGTGAAAAATGACATTTTACTGACAATAGTTTCTTCTGAGGCTAAAAACAATATATCAAAGCCAATGGAAGATGTCTTGTGCCTTGATCTGTTGCTCTCTGCTATGAGACACAGTCCTTCGGTGAACCAACCTTACCATTTTGGCTAAGTCGGCAGACAAGAAAACTCTCTGGATCTGTCCATTTCCTTCTTACACTTCTAGGGTTGTAGAGACAAGCAGACATGTCTGGCTTTTTGTATGTGGGTGCTTGGTATTTGAACTCAGGTCTTCATGCCTGAAGAGCAAATTCTCTTAACACAGAGCCGTGTCCCCATCCTCTCTTACCACTTTATTTGTATATGCACAGAGCAAAATTTTCAAGCAGATCTCCTAAAATCCCTTCTCAAAAAAATATTTTTAAGCTACAAGTAAAACTGATTTTCTGTATGGTTAGTTGAAATATCTGTTTTTAAATTGTCTATAGCTTCTACTGTGTGTCTCATCACAAACTGCTCAAATACCTCTTCCAAAACCATTTCAAATACATTTTTTAAACTTAGACAATAAAAGGAGGCAGAGAAGTTTGACAGCCTTGAGTGTAAATACCACTTGCATTTTGTTATGATTTGCCACAATTATGTTGAAGCGATAAATGTATAGAAATGCAATATTGTCCCAAAGAGTCAAGTGTGTCCCAGAACGGCTGACAATATGACAGCATGCTGACATTGATGGAAAAGGGTTCATTTTAGTATCATCAGCCTAAACTACTAATCAGAGAAAATGTGATATTTTAAGAAGATAAATTGGATCCAGGGTCCTGCATCTAGCAGCCTTTTTTTTTTCAGGAAGAAGACAGTTTTTTTTTCTTTGAAAGCATTGTAGGGATCAGCGTTTTGATACTTTCAAATTAAGGGATCTTGTCATAGCTCCCATGGGCAGATGGTTGCATTGTTCAAAGCAGCTGAAAGGAGCTGGTTGTCTTCAAAAATAAACCCTAAGTATATGTTTGATCATAAACAACAATCAAATGTCTAAATTGTAAAGACAATTTGACATCCTGCTTTTAACAAACTGTTCAAAAGAACCAACTCTATATGAATAAAGGTTTTAGCTGACTTCAAGAAACATAGAAACATTATTAGCAGAGAAAGTCAAAGATGCCGTCTCCTGGCTAAAATCCCTGGTGTCATCTAGCTTTCTGCCAATGATTGCTCTTGCTGGATACACAGCAGGGTGGTTTCTGCTTGCTGTTTCATTTGTCTATCTGAATAGTCTAAAATGTTGGCTGGAATTAATGCAAAACAACCTAAAGCTGTTCATACCCAATGTATATTTACTACTGACTTCCATCACCAGTTCTTCTCATGTGTTCTCAATTAAATCCCAAGCTCAAACTCATTTTTAAACTGATATGACATTACTGGTTTCATCTGACTTTATCTGTAAAATGCATTTACCTCACAAAAGTTGTCATGATCTGTAATCCAATTAAATATTTTATAGTACATTGTTTGATGTTGGTGCCCACAAGTATTATACAGTAAATGTATAGCTGGCAGACCTACTAGACGAATCCACGGGAAGTGTGTACGTGCACATCCACATGGAGAACCCATGTCAGGAGAGTTGTGGGAACACTTGTTTTTTGAAAAATTCACAGTCAAATCTGTAAAATCCTTGTGAAGCCCTGATTCCTCCCTTCAAAATGGGATTCATTCCCAAAATACATCAGCAGTGTAACTTCTGCCTGAGCAATGGAATGACCTTTCTATTCCCCCACAACAGGAGGCCTTAGAGCCATAACATTCACTCTTTGTTCTAACAGTCAATTTTACATAGAGTCAATCCCCCAAAATTATGCTTACTGACAGACCACATAGGAATTTCAAAAGGATAGGAAGACACTGCCCTTGCCAGACAGACAGGTCTGGGGGTGGGTGAGTCCAGGATTCAGGGACATTTAGTAACTTTATCTAATGATTTGGAATGTCAGGTATTTCCCCTCAGAAGCTGGCTCTTTCCTGGGTGGTGTCACCCCCTTCCTGGAGTGCTGCTTTGTCAGGTTGTACCTGCCCTTTTTGTGATTTTGATAATGCATATTATCATTGTTTTGCCTATGGAATATTTTAAACCATGTCTGTAAAAACTAAAAACCTGGTGGAAATTGAAAAGTTTCTGCACCCCCAATAAACCTCTCCGCTGACACAATAATCCAAATCAGAACAAATCAAACTGAATTAGGAAAGAAAAAAAACAGGTTAAATGGATACGAAATGGATACGAATGCTCCCGGGTGGCCTTTCAGTCCCCCAGAGATGATACCAAGAAGGAAAACTGGAAAACCATGTGTTTGCTCTCTGGGGAGCAGTTTAAATACCCTGGAAGTGGTCTTGAGCATCTCTGGGGAGGGGTCACTGTTTGCAGGGCTTTCTCAGAAGTGGAGTCTGGACTGAGGCAACCCCCAGGGGAGGGTTTTGGGATGGAACTTTCACCTAAACATCCCAGACTCTTTGGGTATAGGGGCACCAGCTCAAGTCTGAGTACTTCCTGCAGGCATGGGGTAAGGTGGGAGAGGCAAGAGTTGTGAGTTCCTTTGTGGGCTCACGCTCAGCAGGAGATGTGGCTGGAGAGGCATCTGGTTAACTGCCATCCTGGAGACCATAGGCATCTGTTCCTTGAAGGAGAAGAGAAGGCATGTGTCTAGGAGAAAAAATAATTATTATCAGCCTTATGAATGAGGCTAGCCATAAGGGCCATCAACTGCCAGAAAGAATGGGACAGAGAAGTGCCCTGGTTGCATAGGGGAGGCAAGGGTGAATGACTGAGACACAAGAGCAGATATGCCCTTTAAAACCAGATTTTAATTGCTGGGTAGGTGTCCATTTGAGCCTGGAGAGGTAGTACCAATGGTGAAGTTTTAGGAACTAGTGTAGGTGCTGGCGTTATTTGGAGAGCCCTCTATAAAGTGGTCTTGACCCAGGCAGGAGGAGTAACCTGTAAAATATGCTAAAAAAAATACGTGGGGTTATAACAGGCTCTGGAGACTTAGTTTTTACCAGACCAGATTTCTTGATACAGCAGCAGAACTTTTCCCAGGAACCTGCAGGTGTCTGTAAGACAGCTGGAACAGATTTATATCTTGGTGTCATAACAAAAGACTGTTGCTTTAGGTTAAAAGGGCATCAACATTTTAGAAGACAACTTCTGAACCTCTGAAAATACATCTGAAACCTGTTAATTTTGGACTATGAAGCCCGTGAAAGAGGCACACCTATTTTTGTTTTTAGCAGGAAACTTAACAAATGAAGTAATGAACTACCGGTACCTTAAGTCATCAAATGGCATCAGACAGATTTGAAAGGGATAAATAAATGAGCAGAAGTGAGACAGTTTTAGCTATACAGGCAATCCCAAATCTCTCCGTGGTCTTTGGCTAATACTAGTCTTAGAAGCAGTACTTGCCTTTAGCTGCTTAGTCCAGGAGGCCCAAAGATTTTCCTGTGGGGGTAGGGTTTAGTCGACCTGTCTTGGCAGGATGAGCCAATCCATCCCCCAGTGTAGTGTCCAGGAAGCTAATGAGGTGAACGGCAGCATTTTGCTGTGTGGGTGACTTTGCCATATCCAAAGGCAAGCCTCCAGGCAGAAGTTCTTCTGCAACCATGTTTCTTCTTGAAGGAGCTATCAGATGCTGCAGGAGCTGGCATGTCTCTATCATAAGAAACTCTTTTGTTAAATGCAATACTCTCACATCTGTAAAGACACTTAAGAATCAGGGTACCATTACCTATCAGATATATCTAAATTAAACATAAGTTAAATTTGGACATAAAGTTTACCCAGTCAGCTACAGCTTGCCAGTGTCAGTAGAGGCAAGAAGATTAGCAGGACTATTTTAATAAATCAAAGTATATTGGAGGCAGAACGTCTCCTTGGTCGGGCTAGCACACACAGATACTCTTACCAAAGATGGCACTGAGGTTTTTACTTTTACCTTTATGAAAAATGGCAGCTATTCATGTGTTTGTATTTTTCCAGAGTTTATATATTTTCTGGAGTTACAAGTTTTACAGATTTTAAAACAAGCACATATACACACACAGATATAAAACAAGCATGCTATGGCCACATTATTCACACATATGTATTAACAGACTAAGGAAACTTTTTTTAAGGAGCCTGTGTCAGTTGACCAACTTAAAAATCTTGGAGTAGGCTGCTGAAGCCAGGTGAACACATGGGTGATCCCATTGAGGGTAAGGACAGAGCACCTGTGCAGCTCAGAGGGTAAGGACAGGGGAGCGGATCCACGGTAGGGAGAGTTCCAGCATGACCAGATTACATGCCAGGAATGCAGACAAACAGCTAAGAGAAGCAAGGAGTGGGTTGGGGAGACAGAGCTGGAGCACAGCATCCAGAAACCATGGGCACATGGGGGCTTGTTTACATGTCGGCAAAAAGTTTAAGCACTAAGGACATATGGTGTCAGATAGCCCCAATTTAAAGAGATTTTGTAAAAGGCAGCCCAAGGGCATTTGAGGATCAGGCCTCAAACTGTAAGTACCTGGTTTGCAAGTTTATCCCAAACCCAAAGCCTAACAGCAATGCTTCCACTATGGTAAATTTTGCGGGGGGGGGATCAGAGTGGTGTAAGAAATTCCTTGAAAGGACATCTCCTGACAAAGGAAACTCACAGGACAAGGTAGGTCCTTGTCTTCGTCAGGTTGGGCACCTGGCACAGCTGTGTCTTCAACAGGATAGCCTGAACATTGTATGAGGCCCTGGACCTTTAAAAGCAATGACTTGGATATCGGAATTTACCCAAATGAAGCCAGTCTTAGCCTGGCGGAGAGCAGGTGCAGGGGAAGGTGGTTTCCCAACACGTGGCTCTGGGATGGTGGGAAGAACAGTCCCCCTGGTGGGATCTCCAGAAGAAAAGTTTCTGTGCCCTGATAAACCTCTCCGCTGATGCAGTAATCCAAATCAAACTGAATTTTAATGGATACCAATGCTTCCTGTTGGTCTTCAAGCCCTACCCACCCCCCAGAGATGAGACCAGGAAGGAAGACTGGATAACCACTTGTTTGTTTTCTGGGAGGCAGTTTAAATACCCGGTGGGAGTAGTTTTGAGCATCTCTGGGGAGGAATTATCATTTGGCGGGGCTTTATCAGCAGTGGAGTCTGGACTGAGGCAACTCCCAGGGGAGGAGTCTTAGCTTGGAACTTCCACCTAAACAGAGATCGCCCTTTCTCTGTCTTCTTCTTCTCACTGCTTCTTCGCTCCAAGGAATAAATAACATTTACATGTAGCATACATGAGTTTATTTATTCAATTTACCCTCAGATCCAATGAGCCAGGTTTTTGCTTGCCATAACGAATCTTTGTTAGACGCTGAGACTGGTACTCAAGGCCCCGGATAGCTTGAGTCACCTCTTAATGTCACCTCTTTCTCACATCAGGTTTATCAGGTTTTCACTGCACCCCCCCCCACACACAACTACATATTAGACAAAAAAAAATCACAGGCATAGCTATGAGCCTGTAATCCCATTTCTGAAGCTGGAACAGAATTAAGGTGTGGGAGGGTCAGGATCAAGGTGCTCACTGGACACCAGCATAACTGAAAATACTGAAAAGAAAGGTAAGTTCCAGGTTCATTAAAAGACCCTGTTTCAACGGGAAAGGCATACAAAAACGGGAAAAATCAATATTACATTCACTGTGCATACACACACACACACACATGCACAATATAATTGAGATTGCTTGCCTAAATTCACACTAAGAAACAGTATATTGTCTATGAACATTCATAGTTTTTCTATATATAGAAATAACTTTGAAGAATATTCTGCTTGGAATTTTTAGAGAGATCAGATCATAGCATGACATCGCTTTCTTGCTGACACTTAGTCCTACAATTTCCGTGCTAACGCCAACAAATACACAAGGACAAGTTAAGAGACAGCGGAACGGCTTGTGAATACAACCTTCAGAGTCCAACCACAGAGGCAGCACTGCTGAGCATGCTCAGGGTGGGCAGGATCTGAGCTCCCTTGGGACGATGAGTTTCCATCTGCTTCAGCCAATTGCAAACAGCAGATATAACAAAGAACTTGCACAGACACAAGCAAATGCATTTTACATGAAGAGAAAGGAGCTGGAGTTCCAAGAAAAACATTACTGCTTTTACTGTCTCCTCATTGCCAATTATTGTTCTCATATAGTTTCTTGTTTGCTTTCCCTGTGTCTTTAGCAAATCTTCACATGTAGAAAGGTAAAGCTAGTCTAAGTACTTTACGCCGTTGCCAGTTGCTAGATTAATGTGCCTCCAGTTAATTCTCCTTTGAGGTGCCTACCATTTTTCTCTGTCATTGTTATTCTGCTGAGGCCACTTTAGTACATCACATAAATCAGGAGAATTGACTGGCATGGTTTCTGCCCCCTGTGGTATACTTACCACTTGAGAGAGGGCTTCCACTTCATCCATTAATCCACTCACACTGGGCCGGAAGATTGCTTAGCAGTTAAGAACACTTGCTGCTTTTTCAAGGGAGCAGTGTTTAGTCTTCATCACCTACATACAGTTCAGAATTGCCTGAAAATCCAAGAGCAGATGATTCAACACCCTACTCTGGCTTCCAGGGGCACCCAAACTCTCAGGTGTACACACACACACACACACACACACACACACACACACACAAATAAAATAAACCATTTAAAAAGAAAGAATTTACTAAGCATCTATCAATTGACAGAACTGAGCTTGTGATAAGAACTGAAAATACAACTGAGGAACAGTGCCTAGCTCCTGCGTACATCTGATAAAGAACAATGGAAGATAGATCATATTCAAAGAAACAGTAAACACAACCAGCTTTTGCCAGATCCTTCCTGGGCTCATGCAGCATACTTGGATTTGCTCACTCAGGTATTTTGCTGAGAACTCTGTAGCATCTGATCAAGTAAGAAGATGAGCCAGCAAGGAAGTTGTGCCTCGATTGTCCACTAGCTGGTATCTCCTGCAACCCCAGTCCCCGACCCCATCACTGCTGCAAAGCATTCTCCAGCCTGCAGAACCAGAGCACAAAAAACCCTTGACTTTCATAGTTTATTCACACAGAACGAGTCTAACAATGCCCTCCACGGAACTTTATTTTACCTTCTCCTTAGCAAAAGTTCCCATCACAAGCTCCAAGCTGTCCAGTTGGAAAATATCCAGCACTCTCTCAGCACTTTCGATGCAATGAGTGCGCATGAAATGTCTGTTTCCTCTTTCACTCAACTCCTTTAAAATGCCAAATGACGCCCGGAGTTTCCACTATGTCAGAAGAAAGGACTTCTGCTCAGAAGTCTTTCTTTGGGCTTCATCACTCTGAATTCTCCTCCCCTCGAGCTGAATACAAAGTCTCTTGCCAGATCATTGTTCAGTGGATGTAAATCATGGAAAGATCGCCCATTCATTATATGAACTTTTCCCTTGTGCTCACCTCTGTAGTGATATTTCATTGGTATTTTAATAAATAAAGCTTGCCTGATGATCGGAGTGTAAAACAGGTGCACTGGTCAGCCTTACAGACCAGGCAGTGGTGGCACACACCTTTAATCCCAGTAACCACACTAGTTTGCCATGGAAACTGGGTGGTAGTGGTGCATGCCTTTAATCCCAGCACTAGAGGAATAAAAGACAGGAGGAGACAGCTTTCAGACACAGTCTCATTCTGAGATTCCTAAAGGCAGAATTGCCATTTCGGGCAGAGGTAGATGTAAGAGCCAATGGCTGACTGTTTTGCTTTTCTGACCTTCCGGTTGAACCCCAATACCTGTCTCTGGGTTTTTATTAATCATGCGACACACCTGAAATTTATCTTCTCTGGGATACCATTTGTGACTGGCCCTATGCTTCTTGCTTCCTTCTCCAGTCCACACCGCCTTTCCTTCACCTTTGCCTCATCTTATAATGGTGCTCGTCATTTTAGCGACATGTTCTCCTTCCAGATAACTAACTCTATGAGAACAAGAAAAGCACCTTGTGTTGTCTGTCTTCTGTGCAGAGAGGCCAAAACCCACATACCTCAAAGAGGATGAGCACTTGGTCTCTCAAAGCTTGCTACTCCATACCTACCATTTCCCAGCTCTTCTATATAGGGATTTGTAGTCTTACTTAGGGGACAGCATGAATGGATGACTGAATCCCAAGGAAAGAACCTGAAGAAACAGGGAGTTAGATTTGTAAACAGCCGTCCAGTCACACGGGCCATTTCCACAGGGAATAGAAAACTGTAAAACTACCACGGATGCACCTGCAAAGTACTTTGAAAAGGCAGAGGTTCTACTTCCAAGGTCCTGGACTAGGGACAAGCAACATTCGCAAATTATTTGTGAGGTCTGGCACTAGAGAAATTGAATGGTGTTGTAGTTAGGATATACACTCTATGTGGCTTTGGGACATTCCATATACACTTAAAGTATTGCTAGCCACCTGCAAGAAGGAATGGCTCCCAAGGGTATTCTTACCATAGAAGGGGACTACTCAACTGAAAGCCGTGACATGATGGAGTCAGATC
The DNA here is from genome assembly GCA_001685095.1 of Ellobius talpinus. NCBI lineage: Eukaryota > Metazoa > Chordata > Mammalia > Rodentia > Cricetidae > Ellobius > Ellobius talpinus. Next base: position 17,547 of record LOJH01003029.1, read on the forward strand.
AGAGATCATATTCATGTTGGTACATACTCCATTTCTCAATACTCCAAGCACAAGACTGGAGTGAGCAGAGCTTGCCTATACAAAATTTCCCAGCCATCAGCATGAAAAATATAAAACACAAGTTTTTCAGTGATGTTCAGCAAACCCCAAGTCCTCTCTGATAAAGAATTTACCCAGTACCATAACATCAATACTTAGAAATGAACTATGCATTTTTCTCATATTCATCAAAATCTCACAATTATTCCAAGTTCTTATGTTTATAAAGCACAAAATCATAATAATCCTATAAAGTGGTAAGACTGTAATAACTCAGGCATGAAAGGAACTGTGTGACAGCTCCCCACTAAAATGGAAATTAAACTAAAAAAATACTAAGAGGTTTTATAAATAAGAATTTGAGTAGGTGAAAAATATTCACTAGACCATATGAAAACAAGACTGGAGTATGCCTTTGCTCTTCATGGAGAAGACACTTTTCTAAAACTGCTGCCAAATGAAAGAGGTGATTAAAGACTATTCCAGCTATTATTTGGTCTGAGGATTTGAACTCAAGCTTGTATCACAAGCTGTGTGTCCACTAAACCATCTTCTCTGTACCTACATTTAAGTTTTGCTGATTTTTTTATTTACAAAAAATTATTTATTTTTATATCTAATAAAATGTCATATTATTCTTTTTATTGCATAAATTTTCCCTTGGCAATATATATAGGCAGTATATGTATATATATATATATATGTGTGTGTGTGTGTTTATGTGTACATATATATTAATATATACATATATGTGTGTATAAATAATGTGTGTATTTATATAGTATATATTAGGCCCTAAAATTCTTACTCAATATCCTACCACCAAGATACAGAAACAAAAATATTCTGTGCCATATTTAAGCAGGTTGTTGACATACATCAGCAAAATGTCATATCACAACCCACAGTAGATGAACAAGCTTTTCTTTTTATAACTGAAGTTTGTATTGGAGGGCAGATAATCACTATTGTAGACAGCTTTCATTGGTCTCTGTTCTGCCTTTTCCCACTGTGATACTTGATAATGAGAATTTTGTGATGTACAAAGGAAAGGTAATGGGCCTTTTTAAAGGTGAGTGGAGAATCATCAAATTAATTCAGCATCTGCAGTGCTGAGAGTACATTATTAAACCCCTGAGCGCTAATGGATATTGAACCAATTTTCCAAGGTCAAAGTTCCAATTACTGTGTGAATCCTCCAGTGGTTCTAGATCGTGAAGCCTTTCTGACTTCCATCTACTGTGCATGCAATGCATTATCTGCAAAGGGACGCATGACCCATGACTCCCAACTTTCCATTCAGGGTATTCTGAGGAAACAGAGTTTGAATGAAAATGAAGGAGCATTTTATGGCCTTATCTCACTCTGATACCAATGAGCTGAATCAACAAGTATCTACTCTACCATATGAGGCAATGCAGGGATCATGTGAACCCATAAAGCTTGGGGAAATCTCTTGTCTGGAAGCTGAACAGTGGTAGTCTGTTCCATGCTGGTTTCTAAGCATTTCACTTATAAACCTGTTTTTTTATCTCAAAAGGAAAAGAGTGGATTCTGAGAAACCATGACCTTGTACAAACACACTGAGATCAGAAGGCTCCACAGATCTGCAGGCATCTAATAAGATCACACATCTTACCAAAATTCTGAAGATGTTCTCTATTTGACACATTCAAATCAAGGAGTGAAGAATAAAAGCATTTCAAAAATTTTGAGGGATATAAAACCTCATTCCTGTTGTCTCATTTGATATCATCACTCTATGATTTTATTTTTAGTACTTCCTTTTCTCCCAAGCTGGGCTATAATCAGCTCTTTCTCTGTTGCCTGACAATGGGTTCTGTCTCCAAGCACTATGCCTGTTGTCTATGGACATCCTCCTCACTCTCGGCTGAACAGAACCTTTCTAACCTTGCTAAACCAAATTTATCTCCTTGAAACTTTTCCTTAATCCTTTTTCCAACCCCATCCCAGTGCTCATAATATTTGCCTACCTGTATGATATGTGGGAAATCTGAAATTTTAATTTGAATAAGTTTATTTCAATATTGTTTGAAAATCATATTTAGTAATGTGCCCATTATTTTAAACTAACTGATTTAGGCATTTATTTATGATGAACAACTAAGGAGCAACCTTAATAAAACTAGATAAATTAAAATAAACTCAGTACCCAGGCAGTCAGAACCTGCTATCACACATTGTACTGGGAGAAATGTAGAAAATTACTCATGATTTATAAGCTGGGGCTTAGAGCCTTATGAGTCTCTTCACTTTGTTTCTTTCATTTTCTTTTCTATTTCATGGGATTCGATAATAGCATAAACCTGAAGATTTTTCTGTGACTCAAGCAAAACCAGGAATTGTTTGATTATGTTGGTCAATGAAAAGAAAGCATTTGTCATAACAATTAGGACCTGTGGGAAGGGGACTGGAAATCTTTGTAGAGACCCAAACCAAAGTGATGGTCTCTATGTCAAGCTACATAAAATCCCTAAGACTTTAAAACTTTCTACAGCTGCATTTTAGAATTTTTTTGTAACAGGATGGATAGATTCTTCACATAATTGATGGTTTTGCTTTGTTTTTCAGGTCTGCTTTGTGAATCTGGATGTAAACAAGGATGCCTGCAGCACAGAGCACCTGCAACAGGTAACACCTAGACCTGGAACCCTCCAGGAGCCTGTGATGAAGGCTAGACCCTGTCTATGATGCTCTCTGTAGAAGCGTAGACGGTTTCATCACTGCCCATTTCCCTGACCTTGCTCTGCACCTGTTGCCCTGATGTATGTTTGTTTGAGAGCCACTTTTTCTCTGCCTGCAAAACTGTTCAGGAAGGCACCTCCCCTTGGCTGTCAGCATCCTAAAGTGACTCTTCTGTCCTCACTTCACTTTCACACCACAGTCTGGCATGCCTTTTCCTAGGTTTCTTATAATTCAGGTAAAAGTAGCCAGCCTTTTCCCCTGGCTCCCAGGATTACTCCTTCCCACTCTTTTCATGAAATCTTGCCCAAATCTTATCTCAACTGTGTTTTCATTGTCTTACCCACACCATGAGCTTGAATATTTTGCACCTCCTAGCAGTCAACTTCCCCAGGCCCATTCATGGCTGAGAACTGGTGTAACTGCATCAAATTCTTGAATGTCTGTTCAGTTCCTTAGAGGCTGAACATGCCTGTGGCACGAAAGGAATTAAGTAATGTCACAGTTTGTCACTACATGCCCAACGCTGAGAGGCTTGACCTCATTTGTTAAAACAGCATGTTTGCAGTTGGATTATCACACAACAATACCCACATGCCTCACTTAACTGATACTAGGCACGCAGTGATTCAGGACCCAGTCACAGTAAATGCAGAACCTGAGATTACTCAGAGCTCCTATATTTTTCCTTGGTATAGTTGAATCAAGTTATTCACAGGTATTACTCACTATAAACTTTCACCAGGTTCCAAATATTGTTCCCTGGGTAGCTCTAAAGGTTTCACAGAAAATCGTACATGTAGCTTTATTAAATGGAGTTAGTATGTAGATTCTTTCAGAGATAGGTCAGAGAAGGCAGAAGCAGATTCCCATCATAGTGACTGTGTTTCCATATTTTATGGAATGATTTAAGAGAGTTTCCAGTTATGGATTTTCTTACACAGATGATATGATTTGTGCAACTTACCGTTTTCTAGGCCATAGGCTATTTATGACTATAGGAAAGTTATTATGGCATCTCATTCACATAGGAATCTGTTAAGGATTAAATGGAATAGGATGTCACATATACAGGCTTTACCAAACTGCTTAGAACATAGTCAAAGCAAAATCAGTATTGGACATGATTTTTTTTTATTATTGAGGTTATTGGAACAGAAGATTGCTAGCAAGAGGAAAAAACTATTTCCAAACTAGTGTTTATTCCTATTGTGTAATAGGAATTGCCAAATGTTCACGTTGGAATATTTGAAGCCAGAGGTTTTGTTTCAAGCTTAAATTTTCTATTCTTCTTATCTAATTTGAAACAGCTTCTTTTCTAGATTTCATGGTTTTTAATATTTTTTATATTTTGAGATTTTAATATAATTACATCATTTCCCACTTTCCTTCTCATCCCTCAATTCCTCCCATGCACATCGGCCTGTTCTCATTCAAATTCATGGTCTTGTTTGATTGGTGGTGATGGTGGTGGTGGTAGTGTGTGTGTGTGTGTGTGTGTGTGTGTGTGTGTGTGTGT
>LOJH01003029.1:21874-39682 GCA_001685095.1 Ellobius talpinus
TGTGTGTGTGTGTGTGTGTGTGTGTGTGTGTGTGTGTGTGTGTGTGGTGTGATGTTTTCAGGGATGACTATTTGGTATTAGACAGTTGGGTTTTTCCCTGGGAAGACTATTTATCCTGCTCTCAGCATTCCTTGGCTGCCTGCAGTCCCCTGCCTAGGGTTGAGGCCTCCTGAGCTTTCTCCCCTTGTCAGCACATATATTGGTGCCATCCTTATTTAAGTCAGGTTTAGACAGCCATGTTGGTGGCACTTCATAAGTGTAGCTTCTCTGACATTTCTAGAAGAAATAATCTCACAGCAAACTTCTTGTTCCTCTTCCTACCACAGTCTTTCTGCCTGCCTCTTCTACAATGATCCCTAAGTCTCAGGTGCAGGAGTTGTGTTGCAAGGATCTATAGACTAAGCAGCTAATATATGTATATTCTAACTAATAAATAATTTTTGTAGATGGAACAGTTTGGGAGTATAAAAGAATCCTCTTAACTAACAAAGTCTTACCCCACAGAAACTACTCAATGTCTCACCAGACCTTCCAAAACTCATCAACTCCATGAATGTCCAACAACCGAAAGAAAATGAAATTGTCCTCCTCAGTGGATTAGCCTCTGGAAACCTCCAGGCAGATTTTGACGTTTCACAGGTAAGGAGCATAGTTCTTAATCAACTAGTCACTTAGCGATAAACTTTTCTGTAGTCAGATAGATATGACCCCAAAAAGATGCTGTGCACGAGCTTTAGTGGAAGAGCCCACGGTGACTCTGTATTTGATACTGGCCTTTATCCTGGTGTCTCCCACACAGCACCACTCAGAGATTGATAGGTTTTTTCCACTGCATCAACTCTCAGATCCTCAGGGCTGTTTCACTGCGGCTTGGAAAGATCCTGGGTTATTCCACTTCCTGTTCTACAAGGCCTCGCTAAATATTCAAAATCAGAATCTTCTCCCCTTTTAGGAACAAACCCAGAATTCTAGTATGCATCATCTGATTATCATACCATCCTATAGCATCATTCTTCTGGGGCCTATTTGCCCTTTAAGAAATACCAAATTAGCCAAGCTTGTAAGTCGAGAATGTGGCTTCTGGGGTGGAAACGAAGTATGCTGACCCCAAGGAATAAAATCCCACAAGAAAGAATGTCATTAAAAATAAAGTAGGAATAGAGATATTATATTCTCTCACAGATTCCTCTTTGTTGCTGTTGTCTAAACCATCACAACACTACTTTGAAGAATGCATTTAAAGCTTCTTAGTCAGTTTGCAAGGAAAGTACACACAAGGTGCACTGTAACAATATATTCGCTGGTTCCAAAGAAGTGAGCATTTGCTGTGCACCAAAATATCAGAATTCTGGAAAGCCAGCCTTTATTCTGCCTTGACTCCAGAGACTTAGTGCAGATCTCTATCTAATCTGTTTGGATTTTCTGATTGAAGCATCAATATAATAATACTTTTCATTATCTGGATTTCTGGAGGGTAGGTATCGAGAAATAGCTCTAAGTTCTAAGTGTCCTTTATATTGAGCAAAACAATGATTATCAGAAAAAAAATTCAAGTCAAGTTTGTAAGTATTTTTGTAATGCTTACAGACCTGTATTTCCTCTGCCTCTATGCCAAGAAATGATCTGATACCTACTTAAAGGATTTTATCTAGGAAAAAGTTCCTTAATATCATAAAGTAAACTCCAACTAGTTCTGGAAGTCAAAACCTAAGTGGAGAGCAAGCACTATTTACCAACCCTTGGCCTGACCACATATCTGTCTGCACACTAGTGCAATCACTTTTACTAATAAAACAAGAATCCCATAATATACAATAATTTACATCTTGTCAGCCAAGAGAAACAATCTTCCTGAACAGCCAACAGTTGAGATTTGAACCTGAAGGATTTGGGTATTTCTCAGCCTGAATTTACCTGTCTATAAAGGAGAATGGATTAATTTCCACTTGGGAGCATCAAATTGAGAAATGAAATTTGTAAAAAGCACCTTATTCAAAATGAATTTTAGTTTTGTTAGGAAAAAATAGAGCAAAATTCTAAGAAACCCAACATCCTACAAAAAAAATTGAAACTATTTTTTTCTCTCATGTATCCTCTAAAATATGAGTTGCTTTATATTAAAATTGCACCATTTTAATAATGACTTTTTAAACAGTGTGATAAATCAATCAATGAATAGGAAAACTTTACTGCTTAGTAATCCTATATTCTTAATTCTGAAGCTAGTAACAATGCTTTTTAACTACAAATTTTCCATGAATTCTACATAAATTATTTGCTATGGCTTTAAATATACAACAATTGAAAACTTTATTTCTATCTATTTATAAAACTAGATCATTTCTTTACAGATGTGCTCAGCTGTAGCTAACATGAGCAATTTCATGTATTAAAATCGGGAGGTACCAATTTTCTTCTCGTGTATTCATGAAAGTTGATACTGACATTAATTGGGCCTGGCCTTAAACTGAACTCGGCAGATTTTGATTGACCTTACTTAGTATTCTTAATTAAACCTAACTAGAAGGACTGGAAAGAGAAAAAACGTGACTGAAAGTAGACTTAAGAACACAGAGAATGTATGGTTTCATGTAACTAAGCAAACACAGGGAGTAGAAAAGATGAAAGGACTTGAATCTTGTTGAACAGGACATGGATGTTTCCTAGAGCCTCTTTCCTACTTTCTCTTGTAGGTCTTGTTTATCAGACACAAGGAGACATTATCCGTTTGAGTTCAAGTTGACGAAAACTACCCTTTCAGCTTGTTCTCAAATGTCTCATTGAGTTCTTTTGGTTCTCATGTGTTATATATTCATTTCTTAACCAGTCACTCTCATTTGCAGAATGTACTGTTCAGCTTGGCCAGGCCAAGATTCACCCCTAGGATGCAGAGATGAGCTTCCTGTGCTTTTCACACACAGTAAATGAAGCAGAAAAATTCTACCTCACAGAGTATGAGAACAAAGTGGGTAAATTATGGTCACCAAAGGAGTAAAGGCGTTCCATGGGATAGGTGAGAGTGGAGTTACCAATATGTCATTAAATATCACATAGTAAAGAATGTTCAAAGTCAACCATGGTCACAGGCCACTCTGGTCTCCATTATCTGGGAGGCTGAGGTGGGAGGACCACTGGAGGCCAGGAGCTTGAGACCCATCTGGTAAGAATTCAATGCCAAAGAGCAAACAAAATGTTCACAGTTTGTGTATCTTTTACCTGCAATCTATCAGCGCTTGTCTCTAGATCTCATACTTCCTTTTGATCAGTCTCTCCATCACATATTCTGTATCTCTTCAGCTCTCAGCAGATTCCCAGGGCTCCCGCAGCTACTAACTATCTCATTTTACAGTCACCACATCACATGTTTTAGTGAGTCAGAAAAGTGGGAGCATCATCAGCAATGGACCTCATGTTAGCCGTCATAGCAAGTATCTGCTTTTTAAAGATAGTCTGTGACTGTCTGGTTTACCCCCCATTAAAATTGGTGGTCTGCTAAACCACAAGTAAAGATGTAGAGACAGGCAGGAACTGTATGCTGGATTAGCCAGGGATGTCTGAACAAATCATCTTTAGGGCTGGCCACACAATACACTCATGACTTACTAATGGCTTGGCCATACCGGGGTTTATAGTCATGAGAAAGTTAAGCGTTTTGCTCCTGTGGAGCTACTTTACAGTTATTTGTGGAACCTTATTGTCTATGTGTATTATTAAGTATATATAAGTACAAACCCAGCAGTCCACACACATGTATCTCAAACCACTAATGAACATGTACTGTGGTCATCCAAGAAAAATAATAATAACAAAAAATCAATAGCCAGTAGTTAAATAAATTATTAGAAAAATTAGTTACTTTCTGTTCTTGTTTGATTTCTGGTGCTACAATAAACACCACGAACAAAAGCAATGATGGAGGATAGGGTTAAGGTTTTAGCTTACACATATAGGTAATAGTCGATCATTGAGGGACATTAGAGCAGGAGCTAATGCAGAAACCACAGAGGAAGGCTACCCACTGTCTCACACTCTTAGCTTTCTTATACAGCCCAAGTTCACCTGCCTAGGGATGGTGCCACCCATAGTGGGTTAGATCCTCTCTCATCAGTCTTTAGTCAAGACGATCTCTCAATCTCTCAAAAAAATGTGCTCACAGGCCAGTCTGACTGAGGCAGAGTTAAGTTGGGGGTCCTTATTCACAATCTTGTGACTCAAGATTGAGTTGGCAATAAGAGCTAACCAGGACACTTGGCTACATAAGCGGATGTACTGAGAAGTTTATCATATGCAATGGTCCTGTCTACTCCTGTGGTTGTCCTCCCTGTGAGATGAGGATGTGATTAGCCACACATGCATGAGTTTGCAAAGGCCCAGGTGTAGCCTTTCTCCTTTTCAAACTTCACAGAAGCCTTCTGCGGATAATGGGTATTTCTTGTGGATCATGATTTAGTGTAACTGGGTTGAAGTCTGAAATTATGCATTTCAAAAGAGCATCCAGTAAAGGCTGAGACATCAAGTCTACATCCCACACTTTTAAACGCAAGGCTGGGTGTCACCATCTTTAAAAAGCAGTTCTGATCACAAATTTGCATAATTAAATTATGTCACTGCAAACTAGGAGCTCCTGAGCACTTCTGCAAACGATTGATTTCTCTATTTTAAAATCATATTTCCTACAATGACTCTAGTTACAATATTCAGCCAAAAGTGGATACATGACACACAGATAAGAAAATGCTAAACTGCTTTCGGAAACAGCTTATGGGTGTCTATATGCCTGTATTCATTTCCATAGTCTTGTGTTCCCCAGTAATAACCACACACCAGCATTAACCCGATTTGCCAGCCACAGATGAGCATCGGATTGAAACGTCCCTTTTTAAAAGTGACCATTCAGACATCAAATATTTATTTCAAACATTTCTAATTCTACTTAAGGATTGAATTGTTCCCCGTCCATTAACTCTTGCTTCCATTTGGAGATATTTCCCCTGAAATCTGCTGTAAATCTATATATTATCGACATTATGAAAAATGAAACTGTGGGGGCTGGGGAACTATCTCAGTGCTAGAGTGTTCTGGAGGCATGATGGCCTGCGTTCAGATCCCCAGCACTCAAGTAAAGGACAAGTGTTTCAATGATATACCTATAATCTCAGTGCTGGGAGGTGTGGCCGTAGCAGTGGGCAGGTCCTGGAGTCTCACTGGCCTGTCTAGCCAAAATGAAAAGCTCCAAGTTTAGTGAGAGACCATGTCTCAAAAACTATGAAGATGGGGAGTGACAGAAGATTACTAATTCCACCCAAGATCAACCTCTAGCTTTCACTGTATAGGCTATGACAAGAGCACTGGCATTCCTGTGAACATATGCATGTATATGTATATATATGTGTGTGTGTATGTATGTATATACACACATATAGATGTATACACCCTCCACAAACACATGCAGAGAACTGTGCACAATCTTTTGTTGTTGTTGTTTTGGTTTACTGGGTATCTGTTCAGGAGAAATGAAATGTTTGCTGCTCTTTTAATGGAAATAGCATGAGTAATGAAGATGAATCCAGAAGAACAATCAGGTGGTCCATAACTCTGAGCCTACCTGAGGCATGAGCCGTCACTCAGGCCCTTTTGTCACTGGCCTGGAAAGGAATGTGTGTTTTGCTGTAAAGATCATCTGACCTCTCCCAGTGTGTGTCCTTATATTTCACATTGGCTCCTTCTTCAAGAGAGTAACACCAAAATGAAGCCCGCATAGAGTGGAAAGGACACTTAACTCCATATCCGAAACACTGACAAGAGGCCTTATTGATTGCTATCAAGATAACAAAGGATGACATTCTGAGAAAGGGTCTCCATTTAATAAAGAGAGGCGGCCCAGAAGCCTAAGAACCCCTTCTATAGGCTTTCAGCCAAGCTTCTTCCGGACACCAAGCCCTAGCCCACCTCCTACCCCTAAGCATTTAGCCCAAGAAATATTTTACTGTCATTTCTTTCCCATATGACATGTAACCCTCTTTGTAAACCTCTCTCCAGTTTTATGCCCAAGTAGTGTTTTATCCAAAGACCTAAGAACCACGTCTTAAAACCAGCTTCCCTATCCCATTCCAGGAGAGAATGGGGTCCTGCTATCTGTAGGCCATTGGCTCCCGCGTAGACAACATTTTATTTTTCCCTTGTGTGAAGCCAACACAACCGGTGTTAAATCCACGTTGCTTTTTGTATCCTCCCAGTGACGGCCTGGGTTCTGTGCTCACTCTGCTTATTTCAATAAAGTTGAATAAAATCTTCCCCCTCTATTCAATTTTGAACAGTTTGGTTTTCTGCTTTGATGAGGGAAATCTCAGCTATATGATACAGCTAGTTGTTTTCTTTTAAGGAAAACTTTCTTCTAGATGCCCTTTGTTCCAAAATGTCACATGATGCTTTTTTCAAACAGTTTACTGGCAGGAGCTCTGAAGATATTTCCAGTATTTTTAAGAGCCCTTCTACTTTTCTCAGAAGCGCTTAGGAAAAAGAATACGGTCACCGATAATCGTCTTTTATTGCCATTTTGGAGAAAGTGCCTTCTTTTCTGTCTGCTTTCAGTGCCCTTGGCTGCCTGATATCTGCTTGGTCCAGTGTGCAAGAGGAAACAGACCAAACAGTACCAACTGCATCATCTTTGAGATCAACAAGTTCTTAATTGGTCTGGAAGTGGTGCAGGAGCGCCAGCTCCACCAGGAGACCAGCGTCTTGAAGCTGGAGGATGACACAAACTGTTCTCTGTCTTCAATCGAAGAAGATTTCCTTACCGCCTCTGAGCACATGGAGGAGGACATCGAGGAGGAGGAATACAGGAGTGGTAAGACATTACTGATAAAGCAAGCATGTCCCCTGACCCACACCATTGTCAGAGGCAGTCCAGAAAAGTTTCAGGCCACGTCAATTTAGCTGATTCCTCACACTCTCTACTTGGTCAGGTTTGATGAGACAAACAATATGAAGAGAACACTGGCAAACGTGCTGACTAATGTATTTAAGGCAGCTTAATGGCTGGATGCATGCTGGCTCCCAGAAGATGCCTTAGGGATGCTGGGGGAAATCTGAAGTTTCTCCCCAACAGGAAAGTTAGCTTCCCTGAAACTTCCAGAAATGCCAAGCATTACCAAGAGAAACCAAGTTGGCCTGGCTTGGATTTGTATCCCAGAATTTCATTTGAGACTCTGATACCTAATACTTCTCTCTGATCTCTTTTAAGCCTTGGTTTCTAAAAGTATTTACAATTAGTGGTGTTTGTGAGACAAGGGAATGAGGCAGGAAAGTGCTCAGCCATCATTTACATCTACTGACTCATTAGCAAACTCAGGGCCCCTCTTCCCACCTCAACCTCCAGAGAAGAAAATTGCATAAAGTGTTGCATTGTTGCTGAGGCAGGTCCTGTGCACTCCTTAGTACAAATCTTTGCAACAAAGCTCCAATGAAACTCTTTGTCTGCCCCCTACCCCCTACCCCTTCTCTCTCCTGTCCCTATGCTGCAATTTCCTGTGTCACTTTCCCAGGGAAAGATGACAGCAAGCCATCATTCCCAAATACCTTCTCCTCTCCTAATCCCTGCATTTGTGTGCCACATTAAAAGCGTTTTATAAGGCCACACTGCAAAGTAAAGTTCAACATCTGTATCATATTCACTTTAAATGAGGCAACAGTCACAGTGCTGGTGGAGAGCTGAAAGTAAATTTAGAAAGTAATTGTTAGTTTAGGCCCATTAGAATCTGCTATCCAAAAAGTAATGATGATCCGCCCTCATTTTCTCTTTACTAGGTTTCGAAACTATAAATGTGTCAGCTAATGTGTTGGAAGGTGAAAAGCCAAAGGAAGCTACTCAGGAAGGATGGGATTACCACAAGGAAAAGTTGCATTGTGCTTTAGGGGGAAAACACACTAGAAAACACCGTATACCCATGAAAACAGAAGGGCCAAAGGAAAACATAGCAGAGAACCCACCCTTGCAAAGTCTCAATCCTTCAGCCAGGTCATCCCGTGGGAAAAGTGAAGCAGCAGGGGCCAAGCAGCTGGCCACAAACCACTCCTACCAGGAAAACATCAAAGCAGAAACAGAAACATCTCAGATGCTGTTTATCCCTCGGGATGCCTATCTCTCCACGGTTAAGAAAAAGGGGCTTTCTTCCTGTGGAGCAGTCATTGAGCAGGGTAGCAACCCCAGAGACCATGGTGATCTGCAAAACTCTCTTCCTCCTGTTCAAAATGGAGAAGCCACCACGGGCGAGTATGCTACAAACTTAGCGGAATCGGTCCTGCAAGATGCCTTCATCAGATTGTCTCAGGCGCAACCAACAGTCCCCGGGGAATCTTCGGTCAGTTTCTCTGTGGAAAGCTCTCTGCTTCCCGGTGGCTGTTGTATAAAAGATACAGTGGTCCCTCGTTCATGGAATGAGCTCCCCAAAATTGTCATTGTGCAGAGCCCAGAAGGCAGTGACGCTGCCCTGGAGCCAAATGTCTCCTCCTGGCCTGAGACGGAAGTTTCTGTTGAAACCTCAGGCATTGCTTCCGGAGAAGGCTCCCGTAGATCCACTCAGAGTGCCCTAGAAGTTGCACTGGCTTGTGCAGCCACGGTCATTGGAACCATTTCCAGTCCACAGGCCACAGAAAGACTCACCATGGAACAGGAATCCCTGATATCCAGCTATACCCAGAGAGGCAGTGGGGTACAGCAAACTCAAGTGCCGCAAGTACTCATGGAACCATCTGTAATTGAATACTCATTTCCGTCAGCTCTGTGTGGCATGACACAGGTGGCAAGCGCTGTTGCTGTCTGCGGCTTGGCTGAAAGAGAAGAGGTGACATGTTCTGTAGCTCCAAGTAACCTCTTGCCCACCTCTGGGGCTTCAGAAGAAATATCCTCAGCTGGAAGTTCAGTGACCGAGAGGAGCACGGAGCTGGGGAAGGAAGCCATTGCAGAGGCTCTGCTCAGGGAGGCTGCTCTAGTCTTAGCACGACCTGAAGCATTCGGCAGCATTGGAGACCTCTTGGATTCTGTGAACAAGAGAATCGTAGAAACCACTTCCAGAACCCAGAGCCTGGTCAAAGAAAACACCCAAAGGAATGAACTGGCACAGACCCTGTCCAACGTCATCCTCAAGCATTGCGTTGATGAAGTTCACCAGAAAAATGTAACAGCTCGCCCCACTGATGAAAGACATCCCTATGGAATTCTGGACCCCTTAATGGAAAGTGTGAACCAGCTTCTCCACAATGTGATCTGCTTCACATTCAAAAAGATGAGTGACGTTGTAACGCTCAGTGACCATCCCACTGGCCTTTCTGAGGAGACCCTCAGGTGGACAGAGGCAGAACCCTTAGGCTGCCAGTCATTTGATCGGGCTGCTGGTCAAGCAGGGGCAAAAGCCTCAGCATGTTCCCGCAACCATTCTCTTAGCAAAGCACAGGGCACTGGCCTTGTCAGTGGTGATCTTGTTGAGGATACACCTCCGAAGCAAAGCATGGATGGAGCAAGGTCTGGGCTATGCAACAACCCCAGGCTGCCATCTGAATTCTCATGCTGTCGCAGAATGCTTGCTCCAGCTGCTAAAACATCCCCCAAGGAAATATATCTGAAAGGGATTATGGGAGAGGCCTCAAAGAACCCTGACTACACACTCAGTTTGGATGGCAAAGAAGAGAGAGCCTCTACGCAAACAGGAAAGTCGCCCAGAGCAGGCGAGTGCTGCGGTGGCTCCCAGGAATCGGAAGACAGCCTTGTTCTAAGCACCCAAGAGAAATACACCTGGGCCACTCCCATAAACAACGAAGTTCAAGTTAACCCATCCTCATTAGGGGATGACCTGGTGTTCCCTGCTCAATCTACACTACAGGCAAAGCAGTCCGAGGTCTACTGCATCACAGACTTTGCCGAAGAATTGGCAGAGACTGTTGTTTCCATGGCAACCGAAATTGCTGCAGTCTGCCTTGACAACTCCAATGGAAAACAGCCCTGGTTTTGTGCTTGGAAAAGAGGGAACGAGTTTCTGGTGGCGCCCAATGGACCGTGCCGATCCTTGAAGAGGAAGAAGGAGAACTCAAGCGGTGGAAGCACTGTGAGGAAACACAAGCCACCTCGCCTCAGCGAAATCAAGAGGAAAACAGATGAGCATCCAGAGCTGAAAGAGAAGCTGATGAACAGGGTCATGGATGAGTCCGTGAACCTTGAGGACACTCCTGACTCCGTCAGTACTTTCGCAAATGAAGTGGCAGCCAAGATCATGAACCTCACAGAGTTCTCCATGGTGGATGGAGTGTGGCAAGCCCAGAGCTGTTCCCGGAATCGGTTCCTGGGAGGCGATAGGTGGAACAGGCTGAAGGCCTCCAGCTGTGAAAGCATTCCAGAGGAAGACTCTGAAGCCAGGGTCTATGTAAATAGTCTGGGTTTAATGAGTACCTTAAGCCAGCCAGTTAGCCGGGCCAGCTCAGTATCCAAACAGTCCAGCTGTGAGAGCATCACCGAAGAGTTCTCCAGGTTCATGGTGAAACAGATGGAAAACGAGGGGAGGGGATTTGAGTTACTGCTGGATTACTACGCTGGCAAAAATGCCAGCAGTATTCTGAGCTCAGCAATGCAGCAGGCATGCCAGAAAAACGACCACCTCAACGTGAGGCCGAGCTGTCCCTCTAAACAGTCCAGCACAGAGAGCATCACAGAGGAGTTCTACAGGTACATGCTGAGGGACATCGCCAAAGAAAGCAAAGATGGTACCTCTTCCAGACGAAGCAGCCATGACTGGGCCACTGGCTTGCTGTCTCCTTCAGCCCGCTCCCCGCTGTGTCACAGACAGTCGTCTATGCCTGACAGCAGGTCCCCATGCTCCAGATTAACAGTAAACGCACCTGTCAAAGCCAATTCCTTAGACAGCTTTGCCCAAAACTGCCCTCAAGATTCTCTAAATGTACAGCCAGTCAGTAGGGCTTCCTCATCTGGTCTCTGCCAATCAGACTCATGCTTATATCGCAGAAGTGGGACTGACCATATCACAAACATGCTCATTCATGAAACATGGGCCACCTCCATTGAGGCTCTCATGAGAAAGAACAAAATTATTGTGGGCGATGGTGAGGCAGCAGGTGTCAGTCCTGGTCCTGTTTCAAGTGGCTCTCCTTTGAAAGTAGAGAAGGGTTCAAATGGATTAGCCACCAGCAGAGGACACAGTGGGCCAGCTCTGCTTGTACAGGAGTTGGTTGATTACCAGAGAAAGGATGTTGTTACTGAAAACAATCGTTCCCTAGTGTCATCTCCGAGCAAAACAGCTCCTAGTAAGAAACTGGGTGGTTTTGATCTTAGAAGAGAAACCTCTTCGTGCCACGATGCCATTGCTCTCAAAAGCCCCAGGCAGTCGCTTTGCTCAAGAGATGTACCTTTGATTCAGATAGAGACAGATCAAAAAGAAGAGGGAGTTGGAGAACATGAACCTATACTTCCCCAAAGTGGCTCCCTAGAGGAAACAGAAGGGCACCAACCTGAAGAAACCCTCCCAGATGTGGCCAGAGGTGGAGATGTGGCCCTGAGCTGCTGCCAAAGCTGTTGGTGAGTTGATCATCTCTGAAAGCCAATAGGTGCATGTTCACCAGAGTTTACACCCTCAATTAGTGTTCTTCTAAGTCAGTGGTTTTCAACCTGTGGGTCTTGACCCCTTTGGGGGTTCAGACAACCCTTTCGCGGGGGTCACATATCAGATATTCTACATATCATATATTTACAGTATGATTCATAACAGTAGCAATATTATAATTATGAAGTAACATTGAAAATAAATTTTTGATTGGGGGTCACCATAACATGAGGAACTGCATTAAAAGGTTGCAGCATTAGGAAGGTTGAGAACCACTGTTATAAATCTTAGGTAGGAATATAGGGATATTATTGATGTACAAACAGAATTCCGGAGGCAATAAATGACCTCGGTAGACCCCTGTGCATGCATAAGAAGGGAGGCATTCCTCTCACCTTATCCACTGACATTTTCTCCACCTTTCCCATGGCTGGGCCTGGTGTAATTGTAGGGGTTCAAGGCCCCTCATGTGCCTGCTGTTTTATTTTGTTTAGAAGCCTGATCTTTTAGTCTCATCCAAGATCAGTAATCCCCCTGGTCACCATATGGAAATACATTCATAAACCTATAATAACTCAGCTCAACATGCTATATTTTTATTGCATAACTCATACACCAGGAAGTAAAGTGAAGTCATCCCCACATCCAAGGGCATCAGGTCACACCTGACCCCTATAGTTGGTGTTCAACTAAACTTCATAAATGAATGGTTACTATGAAAGCATGAAACCATTCTGGACCTAATAACGTTCTTACTGCAACACCTTACTAATAACACCTTACTGCAACAGCAAAAAATTCTTTTAGCCTAATCCAAATATATTTTGTAATTAACTGTGAACATTAGTTGGAGCGTTTCCTCAGTATTAGATTACTGAGGCAATACTGAAATGGGACAGGTACTTGATTATTTGGCATTCAAGGCTTATTTTATTCTATAATCATGGCATAATATAATATCTGCCTACTACAAAGGAAAGAAAGGCAGAAAGGAAGAAATGAAGGTAAGGAGGGAAGGAGGGAGAAAGGGAAAAAGCAAAGGAGGGAGGGAAGGAGAAGGGAGGTTTGTTGAATAACTTAACTTTTTATCTTCCAAAACAAATTGAATTCATTTATGTAACAGAAGAATCACGGTGTCATTCTCCTCATTAAAGCAAGTTCTCCAATGCTTTGGTGGCTTTTGAAATTCTTTGTGGTGGTTTTTCAATCAGAGATAAGTTGACAGCAATTGTTTTTTTTTGGAAACAGTCAAATTTAATTTTAATTTAGGAGATTAAGATTAAATTTTTGACATCTCCTCTCTAAAGAGTTCCTTTCCTGACTTTTCTAAGAATTATCTGTCTAGACCCTGTGTCCCACGAGTGCCAGCTCTTTGGGTGCACAGGGTGCGTGCATGCGTAGTCTCTTTCTGGAAGCTGTCATTTGGACAGCGCTTCTCCAGAAGATTGTACTGCATGCAGCGGGAACGAACTTCCGGGGTGAGGTAAGAATTCCCCTCAGGCTGCACAAAGAATATGAGTTTCTTTCCTAACTTCCAGCGCCTGCACACTACTCACAAGGGACCGTTGTATCAATCCTCTATTTATAGCCCACAATTAAAGTTTAGTGAAACTGAAAATTTCAGCTTTAAAAACATACAGTTTGAGAAATAACCAGGACAGTCTTTTCAGAAATGTATGCCTACATGTTCATTATTTACAAAGAAAGGAGATTATATATATATATATATATATATGGAATAAACAAGATGAACACAGCTATCACCAAATGCCAACAGTTCTCTAAAGTCTATGTTGCATTTAATCCTAAGCAGAAGAGATCCATGTTGGAGTATTAAAACACTGCCATCAGAGAGGGTTCTACATGGGGGTCTTTGGTAGAGGGTCCAGTCAGACATGAGAACTGCCTGTTAGACAGTTAGTGCTAAGAACTTTCCAGTTGGACAGAACCACAGAAGCACAGAAGGAGAAGAGATAACAAAAACATAAGGACCAGAAACACAAAGCTAAGACCAATGAAGAAGGTCAAATACACAAAGGAACAAGGTTTCATCAGTAATTGTTTGGCTACAGACAATATTCATCGAAGATTCTGCTCATGGGACTATAGAGACACATCAGAGCTAAAGACACAATATCACCAACTTGTCACCTTTCAGAAATTTACATTTAGAAATACATAAAAAAGAGAAACACTGATTCCAGGAACCTGACTTAAAGTCAGCAGACATCAGGAGATGTTTAATCAGTGAAGGTCACCAAACTAGAAAGCATCTTGAACTAATATCCAATGGTTGTAGTTATGGTTGTAGACCCAATCAGACAATGATTCTCATTATAGAGTTTTAAATTAAATGTCACTGATGTTACTCCTAAAACAGATTTCACCTGGAAAAGTTGCAAACACTTCATACTCTGCACGAGTGAAACCATAGCTGACTCAGATTCTTATTCCATATAGCCACCCAAGCATTCAACCTCTTGCTTCAGGGTATAGATATATGATTCTGTTTCTCATCAAATAAAGAGAAAGAATGTAGAATATCCCAGAAATTCAAGGGTTGGCTCTAATTGCAAAACACAGAGACTAAGAATTGGATATCATTTTTGTTTTTGTGGGGCAATATAATCATCATAAAACATGAAGTACACTACCTTTTTTATTAAGTATACTTATTTTTACTGAAAAACAATAGAGAAGGAAAAATCTTTTCATTTTTATTGAAAGAGATGATTTGAAAAATTGGTTAATTTGTTTATCCATCTGTCTATTACACTGCTTTAAACTATATCAATTTGAACCAGTTTCCTAACATCTTTCATTCTGGTTTACTCACCCAGAAATGGGAATAATAATGTAATTCTTAAATTTTAAATATGATTTATATACAAAACTCTTAATTCAATACTTCACATATTATAAATATTCAATAAATTTACTTGGTTATTATTACTATGGCAGTATCATAGCCTTTATTTCAGGAGATGTCTCTTTCCCTAAGGGGAAACCTGTCATGAGAAAAGTGAGAGATTTATTTAAATAAGAGATTCCCAGGATAGCCAAGCAGAAAAGTAAGTCACAGTTCAGTTACATTTGCTGAACTCAGAGTTGCTATCATGGGATTTGATTTGTCAAAATAGCTGAAAATAGAGTTTCATTCTCCATGGAAGAGTTCCATGCAGTTCCATACTTCCATGCAGGAGTAGGGCATGTGACATAGGCAGTCTCAGTGTTGTTTGGAGGTCTAGAAAGATTATCTCCCGAAAATATTTTCAGGCTCTTCTCTGAAGGACATCATCATGATTCTTTAAAATATGGTTAAAATTCAACACAATGAAATAAAAACCACCTTCTTACTCTTACTTTTATATTACTTGATAAAAGAGTCACAGATAAAGATCCATTGTGGAAATCATTCCCAAATGGAAATATTTGTTGACTATTAGCACCATATTTTGAAGATGTATTGATGATAGTGCTTGATTCTTTAAAGTGTCTTTTGTCAACAGGATAAGATAAGTCATAGACTATCAAAGCATATTTCTAAAAAGACACATCCAATAAATGAAAACTATCTAAAATGGTAAAATTCAAAATGTTCTTATATATTGAAAAATTTCTCATAAGCATGGGACTGACCTAATAAAGCAACACAATTTCAAGGGAATTAAAAGATCTCTCAAAATTCAGCAGTAAGAAAATGAACAACGTATTAGAAAATAGATAAAGGGTCAATAGTCATTGCAAAGAGATTCCATCACAAAGGCTTCACATAAACTTTGTGTCCACCTATGGTTGGATTCCTTATTTGACTACATTATTGGGAGGTGATGTAAACTTAGAGGTGTCTAGTTGGAAGAAAAAGGTTGCTTGAGAAGCATCCAGGGGAGTTATATCTTGTATTTGTCTGTCTCCTTACCTCTTGTTTGTCAGGAAGAGAGCCACTTTGCTCTACCACATGATGCTCTCATGATGTTCAGCTTCACTATGGATGAGCCCCAAAGCAGCAAAACCAAGTTGCCACTTAAACTGAACCCTCTTAAACCATGAGTTTAGGTGAACCTATCCTCCTTTAATTATTGCTCTCAGGCATTTGACACAGTGACAAAAGGCTAACACAATGCTCAGCTATCATATGCCTTTAAGACATTTCAAACAATCGAATACAGTAAATATCTATTAAGATGAATAAAATCCAAACCACCAACAACACCGAGCCCTGGCTAGGATGTCATATGTTACAAACCATTAGTGCAATGGATGACCGCTTTGGAAGATAGTTGTCAGTTTTTTCAAAAGTAAGCAATTGATGTTCATCGAAAAAGAGAAAAAGAAATTCTGTGTGGGTCTTTAAGTCAGCTTAGTTTCTAGTTACCAAAACATAGAACAAACATGTCTTTTGTTTTAGTTACTTTTCTACTGATGTGACAAAACACTATGACCAAGACAACTTATGGAAGAAAACTAATTGGGTTTGTGACTTCAACAGTTAGACTCTATAATGGTCTGATAAACAGAAACACTTGTGATCTGTAATTTTGATCTAGTGGTATGCATCCTCCCGACACTACTCTTTACTATATTCCTGGAATAATAATAGCAACAGCCCCATAAGACGAGGAGATGGGCATGCATATAGGTAGTGTGCGGATCAATAATTTACATTTTGCCGATGATACAGCACTACTTGTTGAAAGTCCAAATGAGCTGCAGACCATGGTAAATAGAGTTGTGGAAATAAATGAAAACCTTGGTATAAAAGTAAACATCAAGAAGACTGAGATATAACACATGGAAAGGGCCTGCAAGGATTCTAACATTAAAATAAAGAATCAGAACCTCAAGCAAACAGTCAACTTTGTCTATCTGGGAGGAAACATCAGTTCAAAGGAGGCAATTATTTCAGATGTCAAGAGGCAGATAGGGATATCAAGGGCTGCACTCCAGGCACTAGGAAAGGTTTGGTCAGCAAGAGACATAACGACAACAACAAAATTACAAGTATATGAGATACTTATCTTGAGCTGCCTTCTTAACAACTCTGAAACCTGGACAATGAAACGCTCCTAAGAATAGTGGCTGAATGTATTTGAGATGCATGTCTCAGGAGGATTCTCAGTGTCACATGAAGAGACAGGCTGTGCAGTGATGACATTAATGAACATCTCCATCTACAGAAGGAAATAAAATACAGGATACAGCAACAGCACTTGAGATACTTTGGTCATGTTATGAGAATGAATGGCAGCAGATACTCAAAGATAACACTGCTTGGAGGCATGCATGGGATAAAGCAAAGAGGAAGGCCCTAAAAACACTGGATAGAGAGCCAAAAGGAAGACTATGGAATCTTGGGTATGACAATAATATAAGCACCTAGAACTACCCAGTCCTAGGATAGGAACAACTGGAGAACTGCCATAAACAGGCTGCCCATGCATGTTTAAGCATTGCCGGGACATGATGATGATGATGATGATGATGATGATGGTGATGATGATGATGATGTTGACTACTCTGAATAATGTAGTACTAAATGGCAGATGCACCACTGCCATGTTTGAAGTATCTGATCTCAAATTCACGGATTAAAAGTGTAATCACCACAGCAAAAAGAAGCTGTTTGATGAAATATGAGAGCTACAATTATCTATGGACATATGCTGATGGATGCTACAAAGCAGTCCCACACTAGCTCAGAATTGAGCATAATAAAGAGAAATTTATTTAGGGATAGACTCATATATCACAGTTCTCTTCATGAATGGGGAAGAGGAACTGAATCCAGCAGCTGAGGGAGAAAGAGAGAGCAAGCTTTACTGCTGCTTTTATAGTATAAGAGATCACTCCCAAGTGGGCTGGTATCTTAAAGGCTATTGGCTGAAGGAGTTACCACAGCACCTCCCTCTTTGTCTAAATAACAGAGTTCTAAGCCTAAAACAAAACTATATACAATAAGAATAAATATCAAGTATAAAAGTTAGAATTACAAGTATAAATAATATCAAGCAAGAGACATGCTAGATATTTCAATTTAGCATCCTAAGGAGTCTAAGTCTTGTATTAGAAATGGCTTGGCCAAGTCATAAGAGGAAAGTAACTACCACTATCTAGTCGTCAACCCCATTGAAGACCTAAGAAGGGATATAATACTACTTGAGTAAACAGGAAGTGCAATCAAGCAACTTCCAAAATGTGCAAT